>JAHHUM010001505.1:412500-435000 GCA_036173005.1 Crenichthys baileyi
AACCCACACGGCCTCCTGCTGGACAGTGGGAGGAACACATCCCATCAGGAGAACACTAACAAGCTATCCATCAACTGAATTAGATGGCTATAAAGCTAATTAGCTGATGACCAGCTCAAATCAGTTTGAGTCTGGTTTTAATCAGCAGGACAAAACGAATGGGTTATAAAAGCGTTGCACCGAAGATGCAGCATAGCTTCAAGATCAGAGCGGGATTTCTGTGCTGACCGGGACACCAGGAGTGAAAAGGATTTCAGAAAAACATCAGCTGAGCCAGACGAGACCAACATAAACACACCTGACCCGTCAGACTTTTCTCAGTACCAAGCTGCTCTTCCTACATAGCTCAGAAAATCTGCCGCTGCTCCAGGGAAAAAAACATTAAAAGAAAGGATCCGAAACACGATCGGGAAAATGATCGACTTTCCTGACTGTATTCCTCATCCCATAATCTTAAAGATAAAAGCCTGGATTTCTAAAGAACAAAGTGCTTTTTACATTAATTTATCACACCGGTCAATCAAAACCTAACTTCTTCTGCAGGGCAGCTGTAATATAAAGAACAAACCAAACATAAACGACAACAACAGGACTGGACACTGGATTCAGCATGATGGACACTAATATCTGCCGTGGTTCCCTGAAATCTCTCAGAGGAGAGCCGGAGGTCCAACTTTCCTTCCGGTGCGAAATCGACACCAGAGCATTCTGTTGTGTTGCCGCTCTGACATGACTTACTGTTCCCTGAGGAGAGTGACGCTTTCGCAGCTTGAATTACTCCCTCATACACGCCAAGAGAAACGCTCATGCTTCCACGCAGCTGTGGGACAGTTAGGACGGACAAATATCCCAGAACAGAATATCCCAAAAACAGCAGAACGCATCTGCTAAAATATTTCCATTTCAACGAGGTTAAAACGGAAATCAGGACATTGACAGCAAGAAGCTATTCTCGTCCTGGTGACACTGAACAACTCAGAAAGTTTACCTTTAACTGTCAGGGTGCCATTTAGCAAGGCACAGTGCCCCTCTGGTGAAGGCTCTCTGGGCAGAACCGGACTGCCGTGGTTAAACCGGGCCGCTGCCAAGAACTCCACAAAAAATAAATCTGATGCAAATTAAAAGCAGACAAGTCTCCCAGACAAACTGCGGAGTTACGCAACAGCAAGAAAGGAGGCAAAGAGTTGGAGAGAAAAATGGTAATAAGAGAGAAATGAAGGTTTTAAAGCAGGTCAGCTGCAAAGGATAAACAACGAGGGTCTGGAAACCTTCAGTATCTTTAGAGCTTCTTCACTATTTACTAAATGCATCGAATCTAAAAGTTCCCAACATTTTCATTTTATTATTTGATGCACTTTGTTTTAAGTTTAATAAACATCTGAAGCATAAAAAGGAATAAAATGTGTGTAATAGTCCATCTATTAATTAATCCATCCATCCATCCATCCAAGAGCCGGGAGTTGAACCCATGACCTTCCGTTTCAGATATGGTCTTTTTAGTACAAAAAAAACAGAAAATATTGGGTAAAAAAAGCTGTTTCTCAACCTGTCACAATACCGACTGTTTATATTCTACAGGCAAGAATTTAAGCCCAAAACTTTGATAAATTGATGTTTTTTCCCCACAGTTTCAGTCTCTAATGCCTGGTTCACACGGCAGGATTTGTTTGGCGATTTTTTGACCCAATCTTCCCCTTGCCCCGATCATCAGGAAGGCTCTTAAGATATTCCTGCTGTGCGTGGTGTTTTACAAGAGATCCGGTCTGCTTGGAAGGACGTCGGGACCACTCCGACCTCAAATCGTGGTTATTCAACATGTGGGATTGTCTTGACCTAATATCGTAGCGTGTAGGGTGATCCCAGAGGTCAAACAAGCATGCAGCCTGTTGAACGTGACGTGCAGCCAATCAGAAAGTGAGGTGATGGAAACACCGAGGCAAATTACTCTGAACTCACGTTTAATCTCGAGCGGGTTTGTGAGATTTCCCGTTCCCTGACATCTGAATGTTTGTGAGGGAAATCTGTTGGTGTGTTGTGCTCGCCGTGTGGCTGGACACCACACACTGTAGGGCCAAGCCTGTTATATCTAAAATGTTTTATCGTCACGTGTGGGGTCCCAGAGGTTTTTGAAAATCAGCCGACAATTTGAATAATCCTGCGGTGTGAACCAGGCATTAGACAAGAGGTTTACGGCTCTTCCACCAGAAGCCTCCAAATGACAGACATATGTTCAGCTGCCTCACAGACCTCAGCAGTACCGGACGTGTCCAGATCGGAGTTATGACTTTCTCTAAAAACAGCATCAATTTCAGACAACGTTTTCATTAAAGTTTCAGAGCTTGATACAAAGCTGCAACCAGAGGATGAATCTGTCTTGCTGTCTTGAGTCTGATGGTTGTAAATGAACATAATCCAGGCAGAGAGAGTTGGCGTGCTGCTCGTTCCAGACTGACAGCTCCTAACGGCAGCAGACAGCTGAGGTCAGCCGTCTCATGTCACTGTGAACCCGGAGGCCTGGAAGGACGTGAAATGGGATCAGATTATCGTTGGGAAGACTGCTATAGTTCTGTTTCAGACCCAGAGATGGGTTTTCTCAGCAGACAGCCGGACGCAGGAACGTATACAGTAATTATCAACACAAAAACAGCTTCAAGCCTGAACAGCCTGAACCCGATCGAGGACCTGAGCTGTTTTTAGCACTTCCAAATCAGAACTTATAAAGCAAGCATCTTGCAATACAGCTGGACACTTATGTCACTTTCAGACCATTCAGTTGACTTTTTAAAATAAATGGTGGCTTATAATTTTGCTCCAGTGGCAAACATGGTAGAAATCCCCAGATGAGAGAAGCTCAGAGGCTTTCTGCAGCGGTCAGACAAGAAACAACGAGGTCCGCTCCATCTTATTGTAGCTGTTGAATCACATTTGATACACTACGAATATTCCAGCCAAGGTTATGACTGACAGAACCAGTTATTCAGTCTGTGATCATTGCTGATTAAGCATCTAACTTGAGTTGGAGAGGGAAAAAGTGAAGCCTTGTTAAATAATTTCATAGTTTGTTTTAAACCCAGCAGATCCCCTGATGACTCATGCAGTTTTTCTACAGTAAAACTACATTTATGCTCATATGTCATATAGTTGCAGATTGTTTTGTCCTTTCCCCTCAGCCTGACAAACACCAGCCTTAAAGCATTTACACCATGTGGAATAGATGAGATCACTGAGACCTTTCACTGTTTCATGTTTTATTTGCATGACCAACTTCTTTGCTCAGTGTAAAAGGTTGTAGTCTTGTCATGCTTTTTAATGATAATAATGCAATATTCTGCAGCTACAGTATTTACCATGTTCCTGGTTTTATAATACAGGAAATCCATGCAGACTTAATTCCCTCCACCGGGACGATCCAAGGATGCATGCTGATCTGATACCGGAACCAGACTACTTCTGATGCAGAGGTGCAGCAGCTCTACTCAGAACTCCCCAAATGTCTAACATCTATCACGCTCTGCCCTACAGAAGAAGCTCATTTCAGCCACTTGTATCTGAGATGTCATCCTTCGCTTTTAGACTCAGCTCTTTCTTCACCACAACAAACTGGAGCAGCGCTCCCACATCACAGCATACAAGGCGCCGGCACGTCTATCCATCTCCTGCTCCATCCTGCCACCACTCAGGAACAAGACTCACCCCCAACCTGAAGACAGCAGCCCACCTGTCTCTGGTTGAGAACCATGGCCTCAGACTTGAGAGATGTTAACAGCGCCGATACACGCTGAAGGTCATGGCTTTAGGCACAGACTGAAAGCTCAACTCAACCAGGCTCCATTAAGCAGTGGCTTCCAGCGCAACTTCTACATGTTAACAGCTTGGCAGTGATGAGGACTGTGTGCTAATTAACCCACTTTCTAAAGGTGGTTCTGGGATTGGGCCAAAGAAAGTCCAGCTCACAGTTCAGCTACAACATGCTAATCAACACCTGTGTTGTTCAGATGAGAAAAGTCACAAAATGTCTGACGTAAAAATATTTCATGTTGTTTTGCTGCCAAAATGAGACGTTTTGTTCTGCCTGCTGTGTTCAACCATCATCATTATTATTATTAATTATTATTAATTATTATTATTATTATTCAAAACCCACAGAGGAAGTCAGTTGAGCAGCCAGTGTTTAGATCAGATCTGGGCTTTTCATGGACCACAGACCGCATCCAGATCTTCAGATGTCCCAGACGGGCCTGCAGTGTGCAGGGCTGCATAATACACTGCTCAAAAAAGGGAACATTGAAATAACACATCCTAGATCTGAAGGAATGAAATATTCTCATTGAATACTTTGTTCTGTACAAAGTTGAATGTGCTGACAACAAAATCACACAAAAATCATCAATGAAATCAAATTTATGAACCAATGGAGGCCTGGATTTGGAGTCACACACAAAATTAAGGTGGAAAAACAAACTACAGGCTGATCCAACTTTGATGTAATGTCCTTAAAACAAGTCAAAATGAGGCTCAGTATTGTGTGTGGCCTCCACGTGCCTCTATGACCTCCCTACAACGCCTGGGCATGCTCCTGATGAGACGGAGGATGGTCTCCTGAGGGATCTCCTCCCAGACCTGGACTAAAGCATCCTCCAACTCCTGGACAGTCTGTGGTGCAACGTGACGTTGGTGGATGGAGCGAGACATGATGTCCCAGATGTGCTCAATCGGATTCAGGTCTGGGGAACGGGCGGGCCAGTCCATAGCTTCAATGTCTTCATCTTGCAGGAACTGCTGACACAATCCAGCCACATGAGGTCTAGCATTGTCCTGCATTAGGAGGAACCCAGGGCCAACCGCACCAGGATATGGTCTCACAAGGGGTCTGAGGATCTCATCTCGGTACCTCTGGCGAGCACATGGAGGGCCATGCAGCCCTCCAGAGAAATGTCACCCCACACCATTACTGACCCACTGCCAAACCGGTCATGCTGAAGGATGTTGCAGGCAGCAGATCGCTCTCCACGGTGTCTCCAGACTCTGTCACGTCTGTCACATGTGATCAGTGTGAACCTGCTTTCATCTGTGAAGAGCACAGGGCGCCAGTGGTGAATTTACCAATCCTGGTGTTCTCTGGCAAATGCCAAGCGTCCTGCACGGTGTTGGGCTGTGAGCACAACCCCCATTTGTGGACGTCGGGCCCTCATACCATCCTCATGGAGTCGGTGAAATTGATTGTCAATCAGTGTTGCTTCCTAAGTGGACAGTTTAATTTAGTTATATTGTGTTGTTTAAGTGTTCCCTTTATTTTTTTGAGCAGTGTATAATAAGATGGCAATGCTCGGTTTGCATGAACATCTATCACAAAGTACTGCTTGAGATGCAGTATTTGCTGCTCATTATTTCCAGTTGTCATGAATAAACAGTTTACTTGGTAATACGATATTCAGGAGATGACAGAGATGATGGTGGCCAAAATGCTAAAGGTCCCAGAGAAAGTTGGAAGCTACAATACTACAATCTATAATTTAACTCAGGGCCTAGTTTCCAGGAAGATATTATAAAGGTACAGTAGTCAGTGTGGCATGCTGCATTTCAGTTCAGTTCAGTTCAGTTCAGTTCCGATGACTGCGGTGACCAGCAGCTGATTAAAAACAACAGGCTTAGAGTTTCTCATCAAACATATTTCTAAAATAACTGATTTGAGGATCTGCCCCTCAGGACCATCACTCATGGGACCCGGTTTAGGCATGTTAGCAGCAAACAAAAGCAACAGCCCTGCTTCAAACACAGAGACTGTGGCGTCTCCATCATCCTTAGAACTCGGGTCCTGGAGACCCACGTTTCTCCATGTCGTAGATGTTTCCCTGCTACAAACACAACTGATTCACATTGTTGGATGGTTAACAGGCTTCTGCAGAACTGAAGGAGAATGAGTCAGAAGTGATTAAGTGCAGAAACATGTCAAACATGCAGGGCCTTGTGTCCTGAGAAGCTGGGCAGAGGCATGTAAATAAGAAGTATAAAGACTAGATCCGCCGTGTCCAAAGAGAGGCCCGGGAGCCATATGCGGACCTCAGAATGATTTTGTGCGGCCCCTGGAGCACAATTCAAGAATGGCACAAATTTGGTTGACCAGCCCAGGCGACTGATGCAGAATCCCTTTTTAAAGCATTGGGTGAAGTTTTCCCTGACGCCTGTTCATAGCAACCACAGGTTTCTGCTTACAGAACCATTTTAGAATAAATAAGATCACCAACATTCAGTGGCTGTTACTGAAAGGCAGACAGGATCTGTTAAACTTGGCTAAATAAAGCAGAGTTTTAGAAGAAAGTCTGACCCATACCTTGTTGTTGTTACTAAACCAAAAATAATCCAGATTCTAACATGCAACACCATGTTGTTTTAATATTGTTATTATGTATTTATTTATTGACTAAAAAAGGTGAAAACAAAATTATTTTAGCATTTTTAATGAATAATAATAAAGAAATGTAATTTTTGTGGCCTGAAACTGCTTTCAGTGATTGGACACCTCTGGATCAACAAGTTTTCCGGAACAATAAACAGGTTAAATACTTAAAATCATGGAATCGCAACCTATACAAACCAGCTGCTATTTCCCAGTTTGGCCAGTTCAGTCTGTATCAAGGTGTCCTCAGACAGGCGAACATGTTGACAGCGAATCTAAGTAGGCGAAAGATCCAGAGGTTCTGTTTGGAAAAGCAAAGAAAACATCCAACCTGTGTGTCTGATCTCTGGACCGGATGGTAATAATCCTCTCTGTCCCAGCAGCAAGCGCCAGTCCTGGCCAGCAACCCACAGCTCCACCGGGCCCAGCACCGCATAACGACTCCACTCAGAACCAGATCCACTCAACCCTAAGACCCATCAGAGATCCCACTCCCCTCTTCACAGATTGGCTGGACCCTCGCAGATGCTCGGCTCGCGTGTGTTTACTTTACTGGCTGTGTCAACAACACAAAGAGCAACACTGGAAAAAATTAACTTGTTCCGAGAAGACAGAAGGTGGTTTAGGAGAAGCTCTCCTAGTCGGTCCATTTCTGTCGGAAGAGAAGCAAAACCCGCTTTGTGAGGATGTCAGATCTTCCCAACAGGAACAACACTGACAGACCGCAGCAGGAAGACGCTCTGAAGGAGCTCAGATAGAAAGCGAAAGCCACAGATGAGGCAATGCGGCGCAGGGGACTTCCTTATTACTCTAAGACAGGAATTTACCACAAAATACCAGCGGCGGTCGATCCGGTTCAACAGCATCGCTTGGAGTAAAAAGCCTGGTTGTCATCAGCTGTTACATTAACAGCAGCGGCACCAGAATTCCCCTGATCTCTGCTTTGAGTTTCTGCACTCCAAACACAGAAACAGTCCTATAAACCGCTGCATTTGTGTCTAAAAACCAACAACAACCGGAAGGAAGCAGGAAATATTCAGCTTTTTAATTAATAATATCAGGATTTTTTTAGAGTTACAGCACGGACCAATAGTTTTATACTAGTCCTCATTTATTTCCACTGTTCTTCCAAGCAGCCGCTCCTTGTAATCTTTAAAGCATGTCTTTACTAAGTTCTCCAAGCTACCTGGAGGCCTTTTAAAGTCTTTATTCTGGACTTTTCACTCAGTCTGAATCCAGTTCTGGAGACCACAACAACTGGAATCACATTCAAATAAGCTACGAGCTAAACAATCAACAAGTCAAATCAAAACACAGAGAAATGATGCCAAACGTTAGCCAGCACTGCAGCAAACTCCCCAGTCAGGAAACATAGAACAGATGTGGGTTTATTAAAGACCGTGGCATCACCACTGTCCTATTCTGAAGCTGAAGAAATGACCTGGTGGAGAAGGTTCAGGTGCATCACAGAGCTCCCTGCAGGCAGAAGTTGGTAATAAAATGTATTTGAGCCATCGGTTCCGAACAGAAATGGAAATGGGAACGGCAGAACCATGAAGGGAACTCTGGGTCACCTGAATACAGAACTGCTGATGGTTTGAGCATCAGAGATGAATAGGATCTAATGTTCAGCAACATAACGAGAAGTTTTGTTGGGTTCTTCACCGATTCTCAGACCATCTCTGCTGCAGAGAAACTTTCTGAGTAACTGTGTGTGATGGAGACCCGTCTTTCTGTTTCTGTCAAAGAGCAGCAGAGAGATCCGTCCCTCTAACAGCTTCTGGATTTATTCCCAGCTATTATTACAGCCAGCAGAGCCTTTCAGGTTCTCCTCCGAGGTCCTGGCATTTAAAAAAGCTTTCTCATGCCAACTGCAGCCGAGTGAGAGACACAAACAGCTCCGCTCTGAGGGAACCTGACAACGGTCACCAAGGCAGGGAACATGGCAGCCATTTTTTATCCCCAGTCTCTTTGCACAGATGTTTGCTGTGTTTCTGCATTCATACACATCTCCTCTTTTAGGTATCTGTCATCAGCGTCGCAGCCGATTTAGTCTGGCAACAAAAGAGGGACAAATGCAGTTTCTTCTGTAAACATCCCAGAGTACTAACTAAAACTAGGACTCTTCCAATTATCTGCAAACTAAACATTTCCATCCTTTCTGTTACATGAATCTGAATCAGTTTTTAGCTAGCACAGCTTAAAGTCTCCAACGAAACAACAACAGATGGAAACAGGGTGAAAATTTCAGCATGGTTGCTGTTATCTCCTGGCACTCCTTGCCCACCCAGACTTGGCCTCCAGCGGGTTTCTGCCTTCCCAAATCACTTCTACATCCACCTGTACAGCTGCTGCCAACTCCCTTTTCAATTCCCTTCCAGTTTAAACACACCCTGGAGCCATTGTTTGCAGCCAAAGTGTATATTAAAGGTATTATAGTCTGCTTATAAAAACGGACTTTTCCTTTTTGCAGCTTTTCATCCCTTTTTTGCTGCCTTGGCTGCGTGTTACTGAACCTTTCTCCATAACTTTGAGATCTTCACAGATACAGTGGGAGCTAAATAACATGACGTCATAGCAGAAAACAATCTAAAATAGAAATACTTCCTTTCAGGGCTGATTATTTGCTGACAAACCACTTCCTGCGAGATGACTGCTGAGCGCCCCAACGAACAATATCGAGTCTGCAGACGTCCGCTCATTTCCTTCACAGCTGAATGACAGCTGGACATATCGGAGCATCCGTAGCTGGAATCATTGAACCGCTGTTTGACGGTTTATTCTGTCCACATCCCTGTTTTCACACAAATAGTTTTAAAAAAGGCTGGTGAAAGTTGGCTGAAGTCATTCAAAGCTAATAATAAGCAGTTAAATACGAATGTGAACTCATCAGGACAGTCTGCAGACCACCCAGGCTTCTTTATGTCCGTCACACATTATTAGGCACTGACCCCCTTCGATCAGTGCTCACATTTACAGAAATGTTCCTGAATATAGAAGCTCAATGCGATGTGAGAGTTTTACACATTGCAGAAAAATATACAAAACATTCAAAATGTGCCTCAAATAACACAGAGCAGTTAGTAGGCTTGCAGCAAGAAGGCTCCTTCTGCATGGAGTTTGCATGTTCTCCCCGTGCATGGCTAGGTTTTCTCTGGGTACTCCAGCTTCCTCCCACAGTCTAAAAACATGACTGGTTAACTGGTCTCTCTAAATAGCCCTTATTTATGAGTGTGTGCTTGGCTGTGTCGGTGTTGCCCTGTGATGGACTGGTGACCTCTCCAGGGAGGACCCCACCTCTCGACCAACGTTAGGCGCAAACTTCCCAACGACCCTGCACGGAAAAGCAGATATAGGTAATGGATGGATGGATGTCTGGGACAGGTGGGTAGTTGGTTGGGTTGGTTGGTGGTTTTAGTGGATGGATGGAATTTAGGCAACGGGAAAGGAAATATAGTCTGGAAATCTAAATATTTCTCTCTTCTTTTTCCATATTTATCCAGACATAGAAAACACTGAAATTCCATACGATTTTCCAGATCATGTAGAAACTCTGTACTTCAGACTTGCTGCTAAACATTAGACGCCTGGAAGCAGCTCATGTGTGAAAGAGGTTTAAAATGGAAGCCTTGCAGTGTTGCACCTTCATCAAACAGGTAAATCACAGTTTACCCTCAGATTGTTCTAGACTCTTATGTTTCGGAGCAATGACTTGGAAGATTAAATGATTAAAGGAAGCTTGGGTTCTGTGTGGTTCAGTTGGTGGACCAGACGAACTGGGTTCGATTCCCAGTCTCGGGCCATTTGCTGCAGGTCTTCCCCCTTTTCTCTCCACCCTCTTTCCTGTCTAATTACTTTTCAATAAAGGCTATTAGAGCAAAACTAAATGCACATTTAAGTATATATACATTGCACAGTAAAAATAATGTCAGAGAATTTATGTGAGTTTATTTTGGTTACTTTAACACCTCACCTGCCAAAGCCCTGAGCAACCAAAATGACTTACAGTAAGCAGGCCCCGTGCATTTTCATTGCCTAATGCTTTTAATGAGCACAACATGCAGAAGTTTGTTCAGCAGTGAGAAAAAGCATTATCATTTCCTCCTTCCAGGCCCCTCGTCTTCTGTCAACATATCACCAACAATCATCAGCTGATGCTGCTTTTAACAGAACTACTTATAGTGAAAGGCAGGAAGTCAAAATGGGCGGTCGAGTCCAAATGTTTGAAAAACAGAACTGACTAGCCAATCAGAAGGCTGCAGAAGTATGACGTTTTGTAACTTAGAGGCTGTGTTTCAAACAGGTGAGCTGCAGCAGAACTGAAGACATCCTGGACCAGAGCAGAAGTCTGAGAGGTCAAGGCTGCATCTACTGGACGGCATCTATCCAACAGGATAAGAAATGTTAAAGATAAATGCATCATTAACTCATCTACAAATCCGTGCTGTCTTTGTTTCTTAACCTGCAGCATTAAAAACAGAAAAGCTCGATCGTCTTCACCTAATCCTGAACACTTCCAGATTCAGATGTCCTCAATAATCTCCTCAGATCTGGACAGAACAGCTGCTTCACAGCTTCATGATTCATGAGAAACAAATCTTTACCAGCAGAGGCTGCTCTTTATTTCACCCCCATCACCCGGTTTGACCCCCTTACAACAACAGACCGACTGCAGAGAGAGCAAGAGATGTTTTTACACCTCAAAGAAGAATTTAGGTCACTAGAGACACCATCGGGTGTTGGAGCTGAGAGACGCTGAGCCTGAGAAAGAGACGCCAACAGAGATCATGTGAACGATTTCAACAAACATTATTGTCAGGAAATCTTTCCAACAACGTAGCTTTATGTTTCCAACCGAGGCGCTGCTGAAACAATAACAGCCTTCAGTGGAGACAGCGAGATACGTGTGTGACAAAACGTAGACGCCAAACAGCTGCGTGTAACTCTGAAGCCCAACAGTACACGAATGCACCATTTGTTCGGGTTTTATGGGAGCAGCAATATTTAGTGCATGCAAACTTTGATTGGTCACTGTTTTCAGTTTTAGGCGTACAAACTGAGTCAGAACCTCAGACTTGTTCCGTCATTTCTGTATTTTCTTTGACAAGATTAAAGAACTTGAATCAAAGTAAGAAGCACTTTTTATGGATATACTTTTCCAGACGTTACTCTGAAGATATCTGGGATATCTAGTTGGCCAAAGTCATTTTCAGAACACCAACAACCTAATGTTAGCATTCTGACTGCTCATTTTTCAGTTTTTATACTTTATATTCAATTTCTCTTCATACTTCTAGGAAACGTATCCAGATTTTTGGATTCGAGATTATTGTTCCTGCCTGCTGCTGTTAAAGCGGCCAAACAGCACCACCTAGTGGCTTCAGCTGTTATATTCTGACATCATTTTGAATTGCAAATCCACAAGTAATGGCTTCCTGTCTCCGGTCACTTCTCTGAGTTGGACGTACAGAACAGCAGAGATGCACCGATATGAGGATCAGGGCCGATACTGACTTCCGATATTAATATTGCTGTTATGGATGAAAACCGATATTTACCAGCTGACATTGCTTCTCAGCTTCACTCATTCACAAACGGTAACAAGATGAAAATAAACGCTGGTTATTAATATTGGCCCAGTTTTACTTATCGGGCCGATACCAATATGTTAGAAAAGGACCAACATCGACCGATATCGATGTAAATGCCAATACATCATTTAAAATAATTTTCTCTGATCGGATCATATTCTGCTGCATTAACATGTGACTCAGACTGAGGAGGTCACTCAAAGTTATTTTAGCTTTGATCAGGGGTCATAATTTCTCATGTTTTATAACAACTGACTGATTCAAGCAAGAATCAGAACCAAAATAAGGTTAATTATAAACCTTCAGAAAATATCATGCAATTAAAGTAATTTATACATCAGATTTGGGTATCTCTATAATTTATCAGACATATTTAACTGCGGGGATAAAAAAGTCTGTCTTGGAGTTTAATAATATTTTACCAGCTTCATATTTACAGAGTCGGTCTCAACCTGAAAGCTAATGCAAAGTTCTAACCAGCTCAGGTCTAGAGACTACATGTCCAAACCGAAGGCAACAAGAGGACAAACCCAGGAGAACAGGCTGGATCATTAGCAGGTTCCTGCACCATTTAGTGACAGGAGGATTGGATCAACTGATCTTCTGAACCAGGTGAGCTGGAGCGCCTGAAGAAAGCAGGACAATGGACCCTTAAAGGAGAAACTCATAAAACAAAATCATACATCAACGCTTCCTCCTTGGTGTTGGTTTCGTTCCATAATCTGGAACGAGCCAAACACCAGCTTCAAATCTGATTTTATGCATTTGTACCTAATAAAAAAAAAACAGCTGAAACATCTGCACCTGAGTCCAAAAGCAACTGCTGTTGTCTGATGGGCGATACAAGCAAAATGTCCTGATCGAAGCATAGAGACAGGAGAGGTAATTATCTAAAATGATCTAAATATGAAGCACTTTAGATTAAGACTTAACTGCAGCTTTAACATCAGGCCACAGGTAATCATCATTAGTTTGCAGAGAGCAAAAGAACGATTGCATCATCTTAAAAAAATGAAGGAAATGTAATGAAGACATGATCAAACATGTCAAAATATCAAAGCCTTCTCTGTGGGCCGATGGTTGCCTCAGGGTTATGTGCACACACACGCATTCATACTGAGGAACAACAGAGATCATAAAAACCCAGGAGACAGCGAGCAGAAAACATCACAATATGAACGGAGGTGAGAAACTTCGCTCAGATCGTGAGCTCATGAGTGACATGTGACAAAAACAAAGACTGAGCGCCAGGCGGAGGTGAAAAAGTCAACAGATAACAAGAAAAATATGCAAACAAGTCCAAACTTCAATCTCTGACCTGCAGACCTGATTAAACCGCAGCAGCAGCAGCAGAAAGTCTTACGTTCTGTTTAACAGAGGAATTCCCGTCGCTCAGAAAAAACACAGCAGCACAACAAATCGCAGCCAAATCAATTTCAGTGCTCCAGACGCGCCACAAGAACAACAAACTGCAGATTTAATCTGCTTTTACGTGACAAGTGTGCGTTGTTAACCACACACAGAGGACAGACTAGCACCACGCTCAGCTGCAGGCTGACTCCAACTCACTGACGCACAAAAACACTACATCTCTGAGGACTTTCTTATAATGTTTCAAATCAGTATGTTTTAATTCTGCATAGAAAAACACACATTTATAGGTCTAAAGTTATGATGCAATAAGAAACAACAAAATCACAGACAGATGAAGGAAGCTGCTACAGCAGAAAGATCTAGACTGTTTAGATTTTTATTGTCTAGAATTGCAGGAAAAGCCTCCAGATTTAATCATCAAACACACACACACACACACACACACACACAGAATGAAACCAAACACCACTATCAGCTGCAGGCTGACTCAAACTCACGGACACACATTTTCACAACACAAACACTCGCTCTGTGAATGAGGACTTTGATATAATGGAGTTGCTTATTTTTTTAAGGAACGACAGAAAAACATCTTTCACAGGTCTGTAGAAACGCTGCAGCAACAACCAGACTGACATGCACACCTGATTCCAGTACTGCAAGAGAGAGATATGCAATATTTACTATGTGTATCTGCAGATTTCCTCACCTTTACGTGACAAACTGTAAACCACACACACACACACACACACACACACAGGAGCACCTGCTGGGCCCCTCAGGCTCATATTTTCTCGTACTGCTGCCTATTTTATGAAAACATGTATTCATCCATCTCTGTTTACGCTGCGATAGGCAACAGCTCACACATGCACACTCCTACGTCCAGTCCTGAAAGACCAGAGGCACGCACAGCTTCAGAGAAACACAATAAAAAGAATAATAATGTAGGCAGACATAAAAATGTAATGGCAGCCATGTCTCTGCAGAGCGGCGTCGGAGCTCACCAGGTCGTCCAGGATGCTGACGGGGAAGTCAAACATGCACATCTTGACAGGCTGAGCGAGCGCTCTGTGCAGGCTGAACAGGGACCTGGCTTCCATGCTGCACAGTCAACGCGCCTCGCAGCCGCCGCTCGTCTGCGTGCAACAAACATGCACTGATGAAAAAACAGGAATAATCAGACGACGAAGAAGAAGAGGAAGAAGAAGAAGGGAGTCCCCAGGCTGGCTGTTAACTCACACTGCCTCTCACCAAAAAGCGAAGGAGAGGAACACCTCCACGTCCTCCTTTTCTTCGCAACAAGCCAGTACCCCACTGATCTCCCACCCTCCCTCTTCCTCTTCTCCCTCCTTCACTGGGGACCGTCTCAGCTGTCAGCAGCTGCTCTCTGGTCTTTCCGTCTTCTGGAGGTTATTGCCCAACAGATCAGAAACCTTCAGCTGTTCTGCCACGGGGGCAGTGTGTTTGCTTTCCTCTCGGCACACTGTAACATCCAGCCGGAGATGCTCAGACACACAGAAACACGCACAGAACCGGGCCGACTGAAATGCAGCAGGTACACAGAGGAATTCATTTCTGCTTCATTATGCTGCAGCGATTTAATCAAGAGAAAAGTCCCGGCTCTGTTCAGCTGCCAGAGAGCCTGTGAGCCCATTAAAGATGAAGCAGGGTGCCTGCTTCTGAGGCTGGGGTGTGGACCCGCCTCCTCTTTCATTAATGCCACCAGGAAATGTGAACACTGATATTCAGACCAGTTTCTCAGAAATTCTTTTCAAAATTGTTTTCTTCTCCTTTCATCTCTCATGATGTCTGAACAAGTCCAATGAAGTCTGAAGATCCTGCACATAAACCCAGACAGCTCCATGTTCTTCAACGTTTAATAACTCTTTTAGGGTTCCTGCACTGCATCGGTGCAGACACGGACTTTTCCAGAACATTCTCCAAGATGAAATATCGCTACTTTTATCTAGAAGCCAGACGTTAAACTACGACTCCAACCTCTTTCAAAGCCTACTGTACAACTTGGAGCTGTGCTTAATGGGATGGGGGCATGAAGGACGGACAGGCGGTTCACATTTTATTAATGCAACACGTTTTCATGCCAAGCAGTATGTTTTCGTCCATTTTATTTATCCAGAGAGTTCACCAATGTTTTTTTGGCAACAGTTTACATTCCACCATCAGCTGTTGCCGACACTGCATGTGATGCCATCAGCTCAGTTGTTGCTAAGCTACAGACACAACGCCCTGATGCGTTTGTGGCAATATCTGGTGATTTTAACCATGTTTCACTCTCTGCTACACTTCCAGCGGTTCAACAGTTTGTCAGCTGCTCTACCAGAGAAAACACAACGTTGGATTTGTTTTATGCAGATGTCAAGGACTCATATATCTCTACAGCAAGACCTCCTCCTGGCAAATCAGATCACAATCTGGTTTTTCTCTGCTCGAAATATAAGCCCCTTGTTCAGAGGCAACCTGTAATAAAGAGAACTGTGAGAAGATGGTCACAGGAAGCTGAAGAAGCCCTGCGAGGTTGCTTTGAGGCTACAATGCCATGGCTGAGTGTGTCAACAACTATATAAACATCTGCATGGATACCACCATCCCTACCAGAACGGTGAAGTGCTTCCCCAGTAACAAACCCTGGATCACCAGTGACCTGAAGGACCTGCTTAACAAGAAACAAAGAGCCTTCAGAGAGAATTATTGAGGAGCATACAGAAGCTACTTAAAGTCAAGGTAAGCGACAGCAAGGAAGTGTACAAGAAGAAGCTGGAGAGCAAGTTCCACCAAAACAATATCAGAGATGTGTGGTCAGGGTGAAGAAGACCACAGGCTTCAAGCAGATGGAAGATCGGACCGATGGAGGTCTGGACAGAACCAATGAACTACACATTCTTCAATAGGACCCCCTTCAGTTTGCTTATCGCTGTGGAGCTGAAGATGCCATCAAACACCTGCTTCAACAAACCCACTGTCATCTGGACAAAGCCAGCAGCACTGTGAGGATCATAAAAATTAACACAATCCAACCTGATTTGCTTTGTCAGAAGCTCCAGGAGACTCAGGTGGAGACCTCAACAATCTCCTGGATCAAAGACTACCTGACAAACAGACAGACCACAGTTTGTGAGACTGAAGGGTTGTGAGTCTAACCAGGTAGTCAGCAGCACAGGAGCACCACAGGGGACGGTACTCTCACCATTCCTCTTCACTCTTTACACCTCAGACCTCCAGAACCAGACAGACTCCTGTCATCTGCAGAAATACTCTGATGATTCTGCAGTTGTGGTTTGGATCAGAGATGGACAAGAAGATGAGTACAGGAAGGTGGTGGACCACTTTGTGGCATGGTGTGGAAAACAATCATCTCATCTTGAACATGACTAAAACAAAGGAGATGATTGTAATTTTAAGAGAAACAGGAATAAGTCAAACACTATTTCCATCATGGGAGAAAAGGTGGAGGTGTTGGAGGAGTATAAATACCTCGGTGTTCACCTGGACAACAGACTGCAGTGGAGATGCAACTGTGAAGCCGTCTAGAAGATGGGACAGGGCAGACTGTACTTCTTGAAGAAGCTTAGGACCTTCAGTGTTTGCAGCAAGATGCTGCATATCTTCTATAAGTCTGTTGTGGAGAGTGTGATCTCTTCTGCCATCATCTGCTGGGGAAGCAGCATCAGAGCCAGGGACTTAAAAAAGCTCAACAAGCTGCTACAGGAGATCCTTCCAGCCCACAGCCATCAGCATCTACAACGACTCTTTGAAGAAACCTACAACAGCTACAACAACATTTTATTTCCCTTTGGGATTATTAAAGTATTTTTTAATTGAATTGAAAAAACAACACAAAGAGGAACTAGAATACGTCAGAAGATGCCCACAAATCCATCTTGCCTCCACTTCCTTCTATAAAGCATTAGGAAGGAAGAAGCTGCTGAGTAACTCAAGAACCAGAGACTCGGAAATGCTGAGAAAACTGGGCGCTACGGTGATTCACGCTTTTTCTAGAGAGCAGAAAGGAGCCCACAGCATCACTCCTCTCCTCAGACAAGCAGTCATGGTGTGAAAACTATATATGGGAACAAAGAAATCTTGAATCTTGAGGGGCAGAACCTCCTGGTGGCCACACATGCATATTTGTCAATGTGTTCAGTGTTTCACAAAAGGTTTAAGAGACCCTTTAATTTAAGCTGGGTGGACATGCTGAACGTTGAGGTGATTTTTCAGAAATTCCTCCTCTAACAGAGGGAGGAAAACAGAACCTGGAAAAGGAAACCAGGTTCCAATAAAAGGCTGAATTATTCAAGGAGTGTGGGATCCTCTTGTCACATGCCGATGTGCCCTTAGGCAAGGCACTTAACCCCAAGTTGCCTGCCGATCTGCGTACTGGTGTATGAATGTGTGTGTTAGTGAGTATGACTGAGTGAATGTGGCTCTAGTGTAAAGCGCTTTGAGTGGTCCGTATGACTAGAACAGCGCTGTATGAATTCAGTCCAAACTCAAACCGAGGTCCTGACATCCTGAAGACTGAAAGTCGCACATAGTCACTGTAAATGTGCATAAATCAGTCAGCTGTGTTATCTGAAAAAACTGTGCAATAATTAGAGATTCTACGACACTTTGAATAGTTTGAGAATCACAAGTTTCGGCCGTCTGGGGCTGACGTTGCTGGTGTGTGTAAAAATAATAAAATAAGTTAATCAGTTATTTTTCATTGCTGACTGATTATTGATCCAGATGATAGTTTTTGCTGCCAAGCATCATTGCAGAGGTTCCGCCGTCTCGGAAGACCAAACAGGACGTGTTAGGACCGCCTCTTAGGACAAGATTTTATTACTTAGCATTTATTTCTTTTATTATTTTAGGTTACAATAACTTGGGTGTTTTCAGAAGTTTGACTTTATTCATTTGTTTCTCTTTATGTGCATAAATATCTCCAGTATTTCTTTGCGTTTCGGCTACAACAGACTTCAATGAGTGTGTGTCTGCAGAGGTTTTAGCTGTTTTCTGTCTATTATTAACCTCTGTGCAGCAGGTGGCTGAATGTAAAGGCCTCTATAAATAAAGTTGGATGGATTCATCTCCAGTTTGTTGCTGGGAGCTTTATGGGTTAATTTTACATTGAACTCTAAATCCAATAGTAAGCAAAAGTCCCTCTATTTTGGTGTGGAAATTACACACATGGAGATGAAACTGGATATTAAAGTTTTTCAAAGGATCCAACCCCAGAATATGTGACATCATCACAGTAAGCAGAGCACTCAGTGACGAATGTTCAAGAAAACTAAATAAAACGTAAGCTGCAGTCATGTAAACCGTACTGTAATTAAAGCACGATCCAGTCGGGTGGAGCCCAAAGTTCTGCGACCCGTTCAAACCTTGAACGCTGTTTCTGCTGTAAACTAGAGATGAGTCATGGAGCTGTGTGCACGATAATCCCCGTCTATAAGGGAAAATCTTGTAAATGTATTGGCAACAGCCAGAAGAAAATATTCTCAAATGAGCTACAAACACTGAAATATGGATGTTTTGAAGCAAAAATCATGGCGGAAACTGAAGAAGAAGAATAGAAACTTCTAGTTTGCTCCTGCAGGTCACTGTAAATCATTAAAAACATCGGGTCTTAATCAAAAGAGCTTCAGAGGAGGAATCACATCAGACTTTCTCACATCCAACACAACTTTATTTAAAGTTTTACCTTTTTCAACCAAAACCAAAACCAACCAGGCAGGAAGTTTGGACGTGAAGAAACGTCTGACTGTGTTTTGATGGTAATTTGAATTTTACTACAGTTAGAGTCAAACTGTAGTTAAATCTGAGTGTGACGGCATGGGTGACCTGTGACCATGTTACTGCTGAATGTTGCAATGATGATATCGACTGTAATGAACCCACGTCTTCCGGACTCGTTTGCATATCCCCACCATTTCCTCTCAGCTTCAGCATCTTAGCCACTAAAAAATATCGGTGAATCTGACTAATGAGCTGTTTGAAGCATTTTTTTTCTTTTATCCTTTTAATATCTGTGTTTTAACACCTTTTTCTTTTATGCCAAACTTTAATGTTTTGGTATTTCCTGTGGAGCATCTTGGACTGGCTTGTGTATGAACAGAGCTTTCTGAATAAACGTGCCTGGCTGGTCAAGCAGTTAGACTCCCTCCAGCTGGACAAATATATTATCTGCATGCAAAGTTTGAATGCTTGGCACTTTAAAAATCATATCCTGGCAGAAATTGCATCCAAGCAATCCACTGCTGTTGTAATTGTAAAAATCTAATATACTGTAAGGGTAAGAGTTAAATTTGGGCTTTGTTTGCTCGTCAGCAATCTTCACGATTATCTGTTACACCTTCGATGAGAAACTCCACTTTTAAAACCATGCAGCGCCTCACCAGCTGTGTTGCTATTAGCAGAGAAACCCCACAGCTGTTTTCTGTAGCTGGTTGCAGCTGAGGATTTCCACTCAGCAGAGAGTTTTGGACATTTTCTTCATGGCGTCTGCAGCTTTGAACCTGAAGGCCTGAGCAGCTGACGTTTTAACTCAACGTATGTAGGTCAGACAGCTTTTAACCCAAATGTCTGAATGATGATAGAAAGGAAGTACAGACGTACTGAGCTACTTCTGTATTTTACTGGAAGCCTCTGAGGTTTTTACTTCAGCACTCTCACCACTTTGTTTTTTAATCACAGACCAAAACTGAATTCAGTCCAGCTTCAACATGTTGTGTCATTAGTATCCGTTTTTTGGATTAATACACAGTAAAATTAAAAACATGGCTCTTCTTTCTTTCCTGCAGTCTGAGCTAATATTTGCATCTTTACAGGACGGCTGGTTTGAATAATTTAAGCGTGTTTTCGCTTGCAGCCTTGAAGAATTTAAACGGACAACAAGGACTGAACTCAGCCCTCCTTCAGATGCAAATGATGTAGATTTAAAAGTACTGCGGCGAGTGGAGATGGAATGCTGCTGCTTTAGAAGACAAAAACACACACAAGGACGGTGGAGGAAGAAGATGAAGCAAAGCAGCAGCTGAAGGAAGACAGCGAGAGGCTCTGAAACACCACTGGGAACCGTTTTCAGATGCAGAGGCCGTCCCATGGCTGAATACTGCGAGAGAGCCGCTGTCATGGAAACAGGGAGGCAAAGCCGGGTCTTCATTGGGCTACGTGAGCTCACTCTCCCTCCTCTTCCTCCCTCATCTACAGATACCCAGCAGCTAGGACAGGAAGCCAGAAACTGACCTGCAGGTCCGCTTCCTGTGGCTTCACAATGACAGGACGGGCGGTGCAGGTACACACGAGGTCCGTTCATCTGAGACGCTGTTGATGCAGCAGAACAGCTTCAAGAGAAAAGATCTCCTGGCTGGAGGCCCGGCCTGATGGTTCCTTCATGGTGATTAACAGAAACGTGGTTTTGGTTTACAGGCTGAGCTCAGATATTACACAACTTAAGTCACATTAAGGTTTACAGTGTTGGCATAAACCTCCCTCCAAAAGCAGTTCCTTTATTCTTCCTGTAAGCTGTAGGTTTGGAGAGAAAATATGAATAAAATCAACATTCCAGCTTTTATTTCCAGGTGTTTACATCTGGATTATTTTCAACAGTGGGCAAAAGTAACAAAACATGTGACTGTTGCCCAGGTGTGTCCTATTAGACTGATTATTCAAGGACCTGTGGTGCCGAGTCTCTTCTCTCGGTCGGGTTTTCATTGTGCAGACTGCATTTATAGTTGGAACCGATGTGGAAATCAGAAACACGTCTGTGGGTGAAAAACAAGCACAAAAAGATGCAGCATCGATCAGGGGAGTCTCACAAACATTAGCTCTAACCAGTGAAAGGAAAACCTCAGCAGTTGAGAGCCTCAAAGTGAAACTTTAAAACAGTGATGTCCAAACCTTTTGGCATCCGAACCAAAATCGGCAAGCTGAAAATAATTAGGGGCCAAGAAATGTGATCTTATTTAATGTCTTGCTAAAGGAAAAGAAGAAATTGTCCCCTGTTGTCAACAAGCACAGGAAACGGCTCCCTCGTTCTACAGATACAGTTTAACCAATGTTAAGCCAAGTCTGCCCTAGAGTAAAAATCACTGGATGTGTGTGGTCCTAATTAATGTGAAATAAAGTTTAAAACCTGGTTAATAATATATGTGCTGTACCTAACATTTGCCATTTTTAAGGATTTTAATTTCTAAGGAAAGATTTCACCCTAAAACTGTTTAAAAAGTGTCAGCTGGCAGGCTGAGGACTGATTGTTGAACTGAATTTGGGGGCCGCACAGAACTGATCCAAGGGCCACAAATGGTCCCCGGGCCCCACTTTGGACACCGCTGGCCTAAAACAACTGTTAGGATAATATAACCAACAACCTCCTGACGGAGAGAAGGTACCACTGTCTACTGGTCAAGACTTTTATGGACAAAAGTGTAGAAGTTATGACAAAAACACAAACCCAACAGCAGAAAGAACAGGAGGGTCAGGTCGGCCATTTGCCAAAAAGTCAAGAGCGAAATGCCAAAAAATCTGGGAGGACGTTTTAAGGCCTGATGAGACAAAGATGAACCTTTACCAAAGCAACGAAAAGCAAATAAAGAAAGATCATCAGGTTGGTAATAAATGAGGAAGACATTAAGTTGGAAAGAATATCAACGTGTTTGCCAACCAAACCACTGCAGGTCAGAACCGGACATCAGAACCGGACATCTGGAAACAAGCAGGTCTGACTCTCTCCTGCTCATTCAAACACTGATGAATGTCCCTTTCTAAAAGTGCTTCTTTAGGCAACAGATTTCAGGCCCAAGCTTTTCCTACCCACACAAAACAAATGTATCAAAGAAAAGCAAATGGAAAAACCCTCAGGAAAATAAACCGGAGAACAAAAGAGTCGGGTTCTGGTCACGTTCCATCAGGACAAAGAAGTCCGATACACTCGGAGTGGAGTCAAGGTTTAAATGCGGAAAAAGAAACAGAAAGACATTTTTATCTCCAAATCCCGCAGCAGCTGCAAAAAGAGGTTCATTCAATGTTTCACAAGGAGATAAACAGCATTAATACCAGCAACAGGAAACAGGAGAAGAAGAAATCTGTGGAGGCTGAACAGTCTCTTTAAACGGAGCGGTGGGAAGCCTG
>JAHHUM010001505.1:440000-462500 GCA_036173005.1 Crenichthys baileyi
TCCCGTTTCATCCGACCATCACTCGCAAACAAGATACGCAAACTCCTCCGCTTGAGGCAGAGACCGACCCCTGACCCAGAGGGAGCTCTGGAACCAACCTAAAAACCTGAGATGTGCAGAAACTGTTGGCTCCTTTAAATCACGACTGAAAACATTACTGTTCACTGCCCCCATGAAGGTCAAATATTACTCTCTAATCAGGTAATTTCAACCATTTCTTAACGATTTATTTCTTTAAAATTTCGCTTTTATCGTTTCTTTTCATTTGATAATTACATTTATCTAATAAAATTATTTTCTTTACCTCTCCTTTAGTTTCCTGTAAAGTAGAATGTGTTTGAATGGATAAAAATAAACTTGCTTTGTCTTATTGTGTTAGAGGTATTACAATCAGACATGGGAGGGACATGTAGAAACCTTCAAACAAGGATCCTGTGTGGAAAATTCGCCTGGATTAATGGAAATTTGGTCAGAATCAGGCTGTTTTTACGGTGACGCCTATTTATAGGCGCATCTGTGGAAATATGCAAATGAGTCCAGGTGTGTATTTAAATATGAACCCGCTGACTTGATGCTCTGCTGGGTTCTTACCTGTTTTTCCAGCATGATCATTCTCTCAGTATCATGACCTTCATCGAATGGCTTTCACCGTTAGACGCACTCCATCTCTGCCAGCATCTTCACGGATAAACCAGAGAAAAATGAAGGATAGAAAGGGGGGAAAGTGAAGGTTATTGATGCTCACGGCTAACTAGCGGTGCCGCTGGGAGGCTAGAAAACCGCTAGGATGGCTTCTCCTTGACAGGAATGACGCCAACATGTCTTCACGTCAATAAAAAAATGCAACAAGGAGTTTTTTATCTTGGAGAAAAGCAGCATAGCTGTTAGAGGAGAGGGAGGAGAGAACTGCCACCGGGCGAAGGGGTCGCTAGCCAGGCTAGCGTTAGCCAGCTAATCCCGGAGAAAATCAGAATTTGATTTGTCTCCTCAGAACCACATCCATTGTCGCTCCGCTGCCTTCCAGTCACGCTCGAAAAAACACGCGGAGGAGGCGGCCTCTGGCCTCGGCTCTCCCCGACAAACCCTCACCGTGTACCGACATCCTACTGGGGGCGCGGTGGGTCCAGGAAAGGGGTGAGGAGAAGTGGGGATCCGAACAGTGACCCTTTAATGGATGCTGCTGCTGCTGGCGGACTGAATCTCTGGGCTCCCGCTGCTGCTGCGGTCCGAGGAGAGACTGGGATTAACGACGCTCCTGAACGCATCACGACACTAAGCGAACATTTTTTTTAACGAATAAGACCATTTTAAATGGAATAATACCATTTAAATGACAACAAAACGGAGAACACCGAACATAAAGCACATGTAATGGGTTGTATTGCTTAGGAGTACAAATCCAGTATGTATAAAAGCAAATACAAATGCATCCAGTTCTTATTGTTTTATTCACTTCTAATTAAGTTTTATCAAGTAGTATATTATCTATTTTATTTTATTTCTTTTGTAGTTTTACCACATATATTAACGTTTTGATGATACCGTTACTAGCTGTTATTATAGATTTGATCACAAACACCTTGATCTTTTATGTTCATTATTTATGTTTTTTAAAGTTTGTATTTTTAGTGTATAATAAGGGGACCTAAAAATGAATTAAAATACTTTTTAATATTTATTTCACGTGTTTCCTTCACACATGAGTTTCCTCTAAACTAATATTTTATTTATTTCTCACTATCTTTTTGTTTGTTAGTTTACTTGGTTTGATCGCTTCTAGTGTATTGACTGTTTATCCGTCTGTTTACAACGTCTGTAAAGAACATTGGGTTTATCAAAAGTGCTGTACAAATAAAGTTTAATTTGATTCATGTAAATTTTGTGTATGTTATGGAAGCCCATTTCCGCCACTCTGATGAAAAAAATCTTGAAATCTTGAAAGTTTTGGAAGAATCCCATAATGTCAAATTAAGCTTCTGGACATTGGAGAGAAGATTGCAAAAGAAATGCCTTTGGCGGAGAAAAAACAAGACAGATGATGCAGAAGTGACCGCTTTCATTGAACAACAACTACAAGGATCTGGTAGCATGGCTACAGGTGGATGCACCAGAAACGTTGGATTTCTGGGATAGTCACAGACAGAGAAACAGTACGTCTTATGATGTGCCTGATGGATCCAAATGGGGTTGACCTGCGTGCACGAAATCGCTTGAGACGACGCTTGTATGTCAGTCATGGACCAAACTATGTATGGCACATTGATGGGTATGACAAACTGAAGCCTTATGGAATATGTATTAATGGATGCATAGATGGCTTCTCAAGGAAAATGATCTGGTTAGAAGCATATAAAACTAACAGTGACCCTCGCATTATTGCTGGCTATTTCAATTGATGCTGCAATGGATGTCCACAAAAGGTCAGAGTGGATCATGGCACAGAGAACACTCATGTTGTGGCGATGCAAGGATTTCTGCAGAACGAGGAGGAAAATGGTTTTCACTGTGTTATCCTTGGTCCGAGTACTGGAAATCAGAGGATAGAACGATGGTGGTGCACCTTAAGAAGTGAATGTGCCCAGTTTTGGATGGACCATTTTGACCAGCTGAAAGCTGATGGCTATTTTGTTGACAGCTTTTTGAACAAATCACTGATTCAGTTTTGCTTCCTATGAACAATACAGGTAATAAAAATGTATTCAATGCTTTCAATGCACAAATATGAAATCAGTTATAAGTATTTAAAAAAACAAGAATTGTTTTCTTATAACTATTTTATTTTTTTCTTCTTCTTCTTTTTTAATCTTACAGATGGAGCTGGATAAAGTTGTCCATGCATGGAGTGACCATCGTATACGATCTACAAATAATCCTCATCGCCCAACATTAATGCATGCTGTTCCCAACCTGTATGGGGTTCCAAATTTTCTACAGCCTGCCAGCCAAACAAAGCTAGAAATATGTGTAGAGGAATGTCTTTTCAAGGACTTTCCCTGTGATGTTGATGTGTTTCACTTATGCACTGAACTGATGACAGAGGACAGACTGGTAATGTCAGATGATGTGTACGAAATTACTAATCTTTATGTAAGACTCCGTCAAATGATTAGTGATGGACTGGGGGAATAGATTCTCCAAATCAACCCTGCTCCACAAAAACAACAAAGGTTATATTATTTAAATATTGCCCGTGTAAACACAGTGTGTCATTGTAATAAGGCTAAATTGCATGTGATACAGATTTTTTCTGTTTTACTTAAAAAGACTAATGCATTTTAACTTCCTTCAAAGTAGAAGTCAAGGTCGCCCTATTAATCCCTATGTATTTAATGTAATATGACTGCAAAATAGTACCCCCTGGTTCAAAACTAGACTCAACAGTGCCAAAATATTATGGTTATCCCTTTTCTTTAATTTTTCAGGCGAATATTGCTTATATGGACAGTGGTGTTACAAGTACAAGCAATGTTTTAATCAGATTATTCCTAACAGATTACTGCAACATTTTTTCTATCAACATGTTATTGTTTGTAATTTTGTTACTGTTCTGTTTATTTGATAAGAGAGCATGTGACATATTACTCTTCACATTTATATTTCAGTCTTTTTGTGATTCCAAATAAATTTCTTTACAGTCAAAACCAGATTCTACATGGTACTCAAAATAATTTATTTTGTATTCTGCCAACAAAGGACACTCCATTTTCTTGACATTCCCAAAAATAAATCACAAGTGCTTCAAAAATACTTATCTTAGTGTGCACACATTTAATAAGCTTAACATAGCAGAAGGTGGGTGCAGTAAAACATTACAAAAAAAGACCCAGTTCAAAACCTTCCACAAAAAACCCAAAACATAACAAAAACAGAAACACAATATGCAATGTGCAAAAAAATAATACATTTCAGAAAAAGATTTTTATATAAATATGAATGCAATGTAACAAGTACAACTATCAAAACAGTTTTATCAGAAAAAGATTTTAACTAAACAGTTCCCATTATTGTTTTTTTGTGGCTATGATTTTTTAAACATGTCCTACGGTGATTTTCATTTACTTAGGTTTTTTATGGAAGGTAAAAAAGTTAACTGTGGCAGAACAAAAATCAACTACATTTTGTTTTTTGGGCTCGGGGGTTTTTTTTTCAATGCCAATTTTTAGCTGTACAAGTGCCCCCTTTAATGTTGACAGGTCTGAACATGAAAGAACTTGTGCATGTGTGGTAGAACATCCCTAATCTTTAAGATAAGCATTTTTTGGCAACAACAATTAAGTAATTAACATTAAATGCTGCATATTTTACAACCAAAAAATAAAACATTTGCACAGCGAAAAAGCAAAAAAGAAAAAGAAATTTGATAGCCATAAAATTTTTATCTTTCACTGAGATAATGTGGACAATGTCAATAATGTGCTAATTATCTTACATTACAAATGGTAAACTGAATAAGATTCTTTGTGTTTAAATACAATGTAATGAAACTTTTGTGCTCCAAAGATTTGTGGCACAGACAACTGACAGATATTAAAAGATTTAATAAAAGTTTAAAGGTAGGTCTTCTAAGGTCAACAAGAACTCTTGGCAATTCAAATTAAATTTTCAATTTTTTGCGCTCTTTATTTTGGGTTTTTTATCCAACGTAAATTTTGAATATGTTAAAGTATAAATGTCACTGGCTTACAAACCAAAAAATATTCTATTTTTATGTTTGTACTTCATACTTGGATACATTATGATAGAAGAAGCAACACCATTTTTGCAGCAAAAAACATGACAGATCATAAATCATTGATGCTATTTTTGATTGAGAACAAAGCCTTGATGACTTTTGACAACCTACCCTTAAACAAAGGAATAGTTTTTCTGCACAAACCAGCCTTCACCTAGCACAAAAATATGACCCGTTTTCTGTTAAATCTGAAGAATGTTTGGGGGTGTAACGTCACCCAGATCAAATCTTATCCCAAAAATATGAAACTATAACAAGAAAATGTGTAACCCCCTCCCAAAACCTCTCATTTGATGTTGATGGACAATTTGTTACCTTAAATAGTCACCTTAATTTTTTTTTTGCCCTTTTGGATTTCCACAACTGAGATGCCGGTGTAACAACCCCCCTCTAAAAACTTTAAATGATGTACATGACCCATATATTAGACTCCAAAACTTTGTTCATTTCAGCACAGAAATCTGGATAGCTGTCATAATAGACTGACAGCTCAAGGTCACAGCTACATGTGTGAGCCACAGGTTTTCTGAGAACCCCTTGAATCTTGGTGAAATCAACAAGAATTTTCTTACCCAGGAAAAGGTCTGAACCTGTGCAAAATCTTAGAAACAAGGACAGGTGCTGCAAATCTGCATTCCTGACATTTGTTATAAGGTACCTTTGAAAGTCCTTCTGATGAACATTCATTTCCTGAGGAAAGACAATGGACTTCAAAACTTTCCTTGCATTTGGTTGCAAGTTTTCATACATTGAGGCAAGGTCCTGGATGCTATTCCTACTGATACTGAGTATTGTTGCCCATTGTTCAATAACATAGGCAGGCTCGTGGACAAGTGTTTTGTGTGCAAGTTCCTGGAGGATTTCATTTACATTGGTGGCAGTGGGCATTCATCTGCAACTGTGGTTATCAAGAATCTCTATTAATTATTCTTGGTCAACGCTGCTAAATGCTGATTGCCAAGATTGAAATACAGAACGCTCAGATTCAGGCATGTACTTAAGGAAATTCTCCACCACATCACTTTTAACCTGTCCAAAGGCGGCTTGCTCTAGTATGACAGGTGTGATCTTCACAGGAAGATATTTCTCTCTTGTCCATCCAAAAGCGATTATTCGGCCTACACTCTCCCACTGCTGCTGTCCATAATCATGTCTGAGAAAAGGCACTTTATTAGCATTAAGCAATACCAAGTCAGGAGTTACTGTTTCGGATATTGTAGAGTGACTGGTTGTTGCAACATTTAAAGCAGAAGAGGAAGGCTGACTCAGAAAACTGTCTTGATCTTGAAAAAATGGTGAAGACAAAACTTCATCTTGACTGTCTGACTTGTTATCCTTCTTTTTACGTGTAGTTAGATAAAACCTAATAATAGGGAGTTTTGTATCATTATACAATTGCCCAACTGTGATTTTGTCATCAACTGCCACTTCTTGATAATCTTTGAGATCTACCTCATAATCTGCTATGGCCCCTTCTCTATTTCCTTCATTTGGAAAGAATAGGCCAGCTACCATTTGGATTATCTCACTTTTTTTTGCAACCTTCGATACATCGACCTTGCTTGTTCCACCACCCCTTTTTGCTCTCACTTGTTTAAAGGCTTGTTTTTCTTCATCATAAGCCATCCAGCCTTTCTCTATTTTTCTCTTTGACTTCAGAGCGTTCTTCTTTACAGTTGTTTCCGATTTTCTTCTTGTTCCGTACTGCGGCCATCTTCATCGGCAGTTCTTCTTTTACCCAGTTTTGATTTCAGGCGCTCAAACTGTTTTGATTTGCAACTGTTTGGGATGCCATTTTCCCTTCTTTTACAATATCCTAACAGGGCTAGGCGGTCACCATATGATGGCAAATAACTCTTTAACTCTTCATCTGTCATCAGCTGGATCACGTTGGTATCAATCTAAATGAGAACAGTGAGACATAATTACTTTAAAACAAAGGTGGCAACACAATCACATGTAATTTGAGTTCGATTAGTTAATATGGATTAAAATATTTTGCCATTAAAAACTTTAAAACTGCTGATTTGAAATACTGTGATTTTTTTCAGTGAAGTACATTCTCTCTAACATGGTCTCCATAGTTTCCTCAGGAATCTTCCTTTGTCTCAGGAAATCACCCAGGTTGTCCATTCTGTGATTATACACTGAAAGGAAAGATGCACAAGACCATTATCAGAGGTTTCTGATATAATGTAAACAGAGTAATGCAACAAATTATAATTTTACCTGAAACACTAATCATCTGGTCACTCACAATACCATTCAGCACTCTGTTTTTTTGTCAAATGTTTTGACCAAGGTTAAACTTTAAGTCAAGTTAAGTTGATTTGTGTCGCACCTTTCAGCAGCAAGGCAGTCCAAAGTGTTTTACATCATAAAATCATCAATCAAGTATTTAACAAAATCATCAAGAAAATATCAATGCATCAAAATCATAAGGGTCATCAAGCAAATATAGTTAAAAAATATTGATCAATGTTCCACTTCCTACTAATCAAAGGCAGCTCTAAACAGGTGGGCTTTCAGCCTTGATTTAAAGGAAGTCAGTGTTTTGGCTGTTTTGCAGTTTACTGGGAGTTTGTTCCAGATTAGAGGAGCATAGAAGGTGAAAGCTGCTTCTCCATATTTGGTTCTGGTGATGCACAGTAGATCAGAACCAGAAGATCTAAGTGGTCTGGAAGGTTGCTATGACAACAGGTCTTTAAGCCGTTCAGTGATTGAAGCATGTTAACGTCTGTTAGGTTGATGAATAATACATTGATCTTTATTATTATCACTCATATATATATATTTCATGTTATTCTAAAGTCACATCTGCAGATGTGACTCTGTGTTCTGGAACAGTCTGTACTGAGATTGTTACTCTGGTCTGTAAATGCAGCTGCTTCTGTATCTACTCCCTAGCGGAGAATCCCTGAATTCCATTCACACTCCCTTTTGTGTAACCTTGAATGTCTGTTCACTCTTCTGTATAATAAACCCTGTCGAGAAATCACACTTTGTAGTCCACTGTGTGATTACCCTCGCAGCGAGAAAACTAAGAGCCTCTGCGTCATTCCTTCTGAGTTGACAGCTGGCCTGAACTGATCATTCAGTCCACATAAATATTCCTAACATTTAATTGGTCCTTAAGAGCCGGATAAAGAACAAATTATTAATCATATTTTGTGTTTTACAGTGAACTGAGGATCCCGAGGACTGCCTGACGCCGAGGGAAGCGTTACCGCACGGCCTCCTTAGGCTTGGTGGCTGAAAGTCCCGGTGTGCGAATTTGCATCAGGCCGGTAATTTACTGCTTCGCTCGACGCCCGGTGGCTTCTGGGGTCCAGAGTCACTGAAGTCAGCTCAGAGGTAAGACAGTTTAATGTTGTATGTGTGAAAGGAAGAGTCAAGAGTGATAACTGGTAACTAAAAGGTTAATAGTTGGCCGCAAGCAACTAAAAAATTAGAAAGGTTGTGGGTTAGCCAGAAGTAGCCCTTAAAAGGTTATAGTTGGCCGCAAGCAACTAAAAAATTAGAAAGGTTAAGGATTAGCCGTAAGTAACCATTAAACCAGATAAAAGACTCAACTAAGGAAACTGGTAGCAAACAGGTTACGGATTAGCCGCAAGTAATCCCAATTAGACACAGGTTAAGGATTAGCCGCAAGTAATCCGGGGGAAAAAATGAGATTACCAAAGACGTACGTAAAAAAATAACAAGGATAAAAAAGCTCTAAAAAAGAATGATTGTTTAGCTAAGAAGGTTAAAAACGTATGAATGTGGGTGTATGAATGAAATGAACTGAACTGTTTTGTGTAACATTGGAGGACTAAGTGATTAAAGGAGTCCTAGGTTGACTCCACTAGTCCTGCGTTTTTTATTTTACCTGAATAGAAAGACATACTTAGCAATTTGGGAGACAAAGGACGGGTTTCATCCCTGAAAATTAACACCGCTGCGTGATTAGTGCGCAGTTGAAGGACATGTTAATGTCCTCTCCTTAATCTCATGCCAGTGAATTTCTACTCAGGACATTCATAGTCTTTTCAACAATTCTAATTAAAAATGGGAACAATTTTGCTGACGTTTCGGCAAAAACTGCATCAAAACTACCTCTTACACTCAGCATGTCTGATCTGCAATTTATAGATACAGAGGTGTTAAGAGTCACAGCACAGTGCCACAGCAACAGAGATGAAAACATGGCTTTCTAGAGGTGCTGTACAAGTAGAAGGCATCTACAAGATAAATAACAAACCAATATTGCCAAAAAATGTATACAAAACAGCTGCTATTGTGACACACGGCTTTTCGCATGTGTCAAGGCAGGGTATGGAACATTTGGTGAACCGTCAATTCTATACAATAAATTTTTCTGACTACGCAAAACATTTTTGTAGATCCTGTATAATTTGTTGTAAACACAATTCACAGGGAAATAATGCATGGAAGACCTTTTCCATTACCATCAGAAATGAATGACATTGAAAAAGCACAAAGAGAAACATCTTTGGCTGAATGGATGAATAAAATGTTACAAACTAAAGAAATACAGCAATCTAGTAGTCTGCCGGGAAACTCTGCTCCATGCTGGGAGGGTCCACTCCAGCATTCAAGATTGCAGAGAGACCGTCCTGGATCCATAAGAGCCACTGCAAACCTGTCTTGCCTTTACAGGAGCCAAACCAACCGACGGGGTAGCAGGGGAAACCCGGTTACAAAGGGGCTGGTGACCCATAGGGCCCAGCGTTTTAAACCCGGTGAAGAAAACAGCTGATCTGCGCTCAACTTTTCTTGGCTTCCTGTAAGGAATTGCACCTGTGACAGCAAAAAATGGAAGGTGTTTAAGTTTGACAATGAAAGGACAGGTGTACCGTTTGAAGCCCATTCCTTGGAAGGAGATTAAAAAGATCGTCTCACACCCACTACTTCATGGTTTGATTGGATGCTTAAGGGAGGCTGGATGGAGTGGATAAAAATCTTTCTTGCAGGAATTGTGGCCTTTGTATTGACTTTATGCCTCCTCTCAATTTGTATCATACCATGTTGTAAAATAATGATCAACAGGATAGTAAACCAATCCATTACAGTTGCCTATGCCTCTTTGAACCAAGAAGAAATCAGCCCTGCCAGTGATGATGATGATGATGATGAGGACTATGGTGACTGTGTCTCAGTGTCAAATACCAAAGTGTAAATAATGATAAAATTCTGTTACATTCCTTCTCCATAATAATGATCTTACAGCTGAAAATCTGAGAAGAAGAGGTTGTTTAAGTGATGACATATGGAAGTTTTGTGACCTTATATTCAACTTATTTTTTAAACATTATAGTGCATTATATTTTACATTTTCTGTTTATGATTTCTGTTGCTTATCCCTCTACCCGTTTGGTGACCGCCTTGGCGGAAGGGGTCGTGTGAGTATTTTCCTCCACAATGATTATTGTAAACTACAAATCTTTCCGTCAGACAGGTTTTTCGCCTACAAGGAGGGTATTTTGATCATTCTTTTTATGATTTTATTATTTGACTATATTCGTGATAAACAGGGGGGAATGTAAGGTTGATGAATAATACATGGATCTTTATTATTATCACTCATATATATATATATATATTTATATATTTCATGTTATTCTAAAGTCACATCTGCAGATGTGACTCTGTGTTCTGGAACAGTTTGTACTGAGATTGTTACTCTGGTCTGTAAATGCACCTGCTTCTGTATCTACTCCCTAGCGGAGAATCCCTGAATTCCATTCACACTCCCTTTTGTGTAACCTTGAATGTCTGTTCACTCTTCTGTATAATAAACCCTGTCGAGGAATCACACTTTGTAGTCCACTGTAGATTCAGTGTGATTACCCTCGCAGCGAGAAAACTAAGAGCCTCTGCGTCCTTCCTTCTGAGTTGACAGCTGGCCTGAACTGATCATTCAGTCCACATAAATATTCCTAACAACGTCTATTCTCTGAGCTACAGGGAGCCAGTGGAAGGACTTTAGAACTGGGATGATGTGCTCTATCTTCCTGGTCTTAGTGGGAACGCCAGCAGCAGCGTTCTGGATCAGCTGCAGCTGTCTGGTTGACTCTTTAGGCAGACCTGTGAAGACACTGTTGCAGTAAACAGTGCGACTAAAGATAAACGCTTGGATGAGTTTCTCTAGATATTGTTGAGACATTAGTCCTTTAATCCTGGAAATGTTCTTCAGGTGATAGGACAACTTTTAAAGTATTTCAACATTTCAAATAATACATTTCACTAAAATATTTAGCAACTTTTACTTTTGTTTTCTAATTAATAAGCCAATGTCTGAAGTCATAAAGCTGTGAATTTACAAGAACTATTAATTCAGTGTGTGGGTATCGAAGCAAGATCAAACATGTTAACTTGAGGGGGGAGGGGGGATTAGTAAGCTAAAGAGAAAGCATGTTACAAATTGAAACAATAAATATTAAGAAACCTTTTTAAATTTACATATAAGATATACAAATATTGCTTGGTAATTACAAAGAGGTGTACAGCTCCATATTCACCTTGTGTTTAACAAAAGACCAGGAAAGACACTGAAAATTAAACAAGCCATCAGTGGAGCATATTCAGTAGAGGAATAGAGAGACACGCTCTAGCAGAGAAGTCACTTTGTACCTTACCTTATGTGATCAGAAAAAGCTCTTGTGAAAATGCAGTGGCTCCACACCTTCTCGTCTTCAGTCATTCTGAAACAACCCGCACTCTACAAGAGTTAGCACATATTGTTTAGGTTTTTATTTAAGCAAACTGATGAAATCAGTGCAATAGATTTGTAGAAAAAAAAAATAAATGTTTTGCATTTCCTTGATTGGGTTACAAACAGCTGATTAATCTCTTGTGAATTTATATATAATTATAAGATACTATCTCATAATAATGAGATAGCTAAGTCAATATGTGTCCCCTCAATGTTTAACTCGTTCCTACAACTTTGTAAAAGAAAGTCAGTCAGTCAGTCAGTCAGTCATTTTCTACCGCTTATTCCATAGTGGGTCGCGGGGGAGCTGGTGCCTATCTCCAGCAGTCTATGGGCGAGAAGCGGGGTACACCCTGGACAGGTCACCAGTCCATTGCAGGGCAACACACAAACAACCATGCACACACTCATTCATACACCTAAATATATATATATATATATATATATATATATATATATATATATATATATATATATATATATATATATATATATACATATTACACATGTATACACTTACCGGCCACTTTATTAGGTATACCTTGCTTGTACCGGGTTGGACACCCTTTTGCCTTCAGAACAGCCTTAATCCTTCGTGGCATAGATTCAATGAAGTACCTGAAACATTCCTCAGAGAGTTTGGTCCTTATTGACATGATAGCATCACACAGATGGTGCAGATTTGTCGGCTGCACATCCATAATGCAGATCTCCCGTTCCACCACATCCCAAATGTACTCTATTGGATTGAGATCTGGTGACTGTGGAGGCCATTTGAGTACAGTGAACTCATTGTCATGTTCACGAAACCAGTCTGAGATGATTCATGCTTTATTTACATGGCGCTATCTACTTGGAAAACCACATTACCCTAGAATACCTGAAAATTTATTATTTTGTAGAAGATGAGGCTGCAGTACCTGTGGAGAACATTTTGATGTTTGCAACTGGCCTGACATCTTTTCCTCAAACTGGCTTGGAACCATTGCCACGAATAAAGTTCCTGGATGACTCTCCATTCCCAATGGCAAACACATGTTCAAACTGGTTGAAATTACCACTCATGGATTCATACATTGTTTTTACGTGACAAATGGACTTTGGAATTCAAAATAGTCCAGGATTTGATTGTCTATAAACCATATGGCCGTATAACCCCTAAAGCAGGGGTCGGCAACCTTTTAAATTCCAGGAGCCCCCCATGACCACCACTGCTAAAATATATGATTTCTAAAATATATGATTTGTCTAGAGCTGCAATAAAAATATAAACATTTTAAGATTTATTTTGAAAGCTAGGGAAATTAAATGAAAATCTATTTCCATTTAATGATTTAGAACAAAACTAAACTTTTACAGCCTTCTGCTACTGGTGCCCTTCTGTTGTAAATATTCTCTGCAGCTACTGCATAAAAACATATAGAACTGCTAAAATGACTCTTTTTCATTGCCATTATAATTAAAAACATTTCTCATCCAAAGCTACAGTCCAGGGGCCAAAGACCTCTGCCCTAGAACTTGGCCTCTAAAAATGTTGCTTGTTCTTTGTCGGCCGATCATATGCACTAAGTTAAGTACAAATGAATTGCTGTTTGTGTATCTGGTATTCATTCATGAACGGGGGTAATTAAGGTACAAGCGTTGCTTGACTCTCTCTCTGACGTCTACAGAATCAAACTGTGTTATAGAGAGTTCCCAGCAGAGACCCCGTCTCTACGACGCTGAATGGAGCGGTGTCCCGGTCTGAAGGAGGGACAACGGGACCGCGGCACAGTGGTTGGAGCTGTAGCGTGCAGTTCGGCCGGCCAACAGAGCGAGCCGCCCCTCCACCTGCGGCTATGGAGGTTAGCTGGAAGCTAACCCTTTTGTTCACTGTAGAAGCTTTCTTCAAACTTCATCGCCCGGACAACTTCTCCTCAGCACGGTTCACATACGAGGTTAGGTTTGGGCAGAGTGGTAGAAGTAGTTTAGAATCGAAATAATCTAAACGTTTTTCATTTTATGATGTTTGGTTTTGTTTGTGTTGAACTCAGCTATCTTAGTGCTAGCAGGCTATCTGCTCAGCACGAGCTCAGTTTTGTGTTCTGTGTTTGTGTGTTTTTAAAGTTAAGACAAACTTTACTTGAAGGGTGATTTTAAACACAGAAGATTGATCATAACGCACCGTCCGCGCTTATGCATTTTAACCCTTTTATTAACGGTAATTTAAAGGTGTGTGTTTGATTCTGATAAGCTATAAGCTTCTTTTGTTAGCTTTAACTGCTAACAGCTAAGAACACGTGTGCTTACAGCTAATCTGCTAAGATCATTTACCCAAAAAGGTTGCTAGTTTTCAATACAGTAAAATATTTCCCTAAACATTTTTTTTCTAAACTTGATAACTAAGTAAATACCATTAAGCCCCATTTCTCCAGAAAGATTTGGTTCTTTTTTCAAAATATTTCCTTAAATATTTTACTATTTCCTAAATAATATTTCTTTAAATATTATTTCAATAAATAAAGGCAGCTAATGAGACACCGTTGAGAGTTGGTTATCCAGAAGGTTGGTTTTATTCAGCAGATCATTCTTTAAAACATTATTTTATTGAAATAACATTTTATCTGATCTTGCATTGTGAATGGTTGTCTAAAGGTATGCTGATTATTTCCTAAGTTAGTTCCAAGACTAACTTAACTTCATTTCCAGATTCTTCAAGATTATCCTTGGTTCTCAAACATAATTAACATTGCATGGTAATGTTGCATCACTCTTTTGGTCATGGTTTTCAACCATCTTTAATCAACTTGTTTATATTGTACATAGCCAATTAGTCTTCCCTATTCTTTAATTCTGCTTGGTAGTTTAGTTGGATTGTTTTAGCATGGTGAAGAGTTTGTTGATTGAAATATGTTTGACTTTGAGTTGACTTATTTTTGTTAATAAATTCTTGTATTTTAAGAAATTGTGTAAATTCATTCCATGGGTGTGCAGAGTTTTGCTGTTCAATAATGTCAGAGCTTGGCTCATCCCTTTTGACTTTGTCCTAATACCACTGCCTTATTGGGCTGGTATTCACAGGACAACCCTTAACAGACCAAAATAATTATTTGATAAAATATTAAAATATTAATATTAAATTTTATATTCATATTCATAATCACAACAAGCCATACACTTGGTTGGACACTCCAATGTAGTAGTCATTGTGGTGGTGGCGTAGGGTGTCCTGAATTGCAGTCATGGTCCCATTCTCCATGCTGCAATCAGTTCTCGGTCTCATGGGGATGACACAAAGGTTTTGCACACATGACAGGAAATAGTGAGTGATCACAGCTGGGTCATTATTTGTTGCTCCACATATAAGCCACAGTACCTTATGAGAAAATCCATCGATACACCCTGAAACTGAATGGCTTGAGTTTATCATAACCATCCACGTGCCACATATAGTTCGGCCCCATGGAGTGGGTAGGTTCTCCGTATAAACCTTCTGCGTGCTCTCCTCTAGCACCCTTGAGGATTGAGCTTCCAGAGCAAATTCATTAAATGATCCCTCTTTACTTGCAGACTGTACTTTTGAGTACCTGCCACATCATGCGGTAGCCAAACAGCTGTCCAGGTCCACAAAGTTGCAGTCACATTGCCCTAATTATGACACCTGTAGAGGCAAAATCCTTTCTGTGAAAGAACCCGGCATCATTCAGTTTGCTCAAGTTAACGTGTTCACTGTGTAAACATGAAATCATGTCTACTATTACAGTGTACGAGTGTCCTGTATTAAAATAGTATGCTTTGATGCAGCATATCTGTTCCTTTCGTATGTTCTGTGCCACTTAAAAATTGTAACCGTTTTAATCTATTCATTTGTGTCCCACAAAATGGGCAAAACACCACTCAATCGGGGTCCATCTTGGGTCACTATGACCACTCCCATTTTTTTTTCCGGGTCAGCCTCATATTTGGTACATTCCCTTTAATGTTGGTTTGCATCTCCCGGCCACCGTAGTTAGTTTACCAAAGCGTGCTAGATTTGGTTCTGGGTGAAAAATAAAGGTAAAAACAGAATGGGTCCAAGGAACCAATTGGTTACAGTGTCTGTGCCTTTGCATATCATCATTAGAAATTAATTTAGTATTACGTCTTCAGCACTGGGGCCATAACAGGGGCCAGGACCAGTTCTACAGGGGCACTGGCCCCTGTTGGCCCCTGTGTAGAACCGCCCATGTACACAGCTAATTCAATTCAGTTCAATTCAGTTTTATTTATATGGCGCCAATTCACAACGCATGTTGTCTCAAGGCACTTCACAAAAGTCAGGTACATACATTCCAATTAGTCCTAACCATTGAACAGTGCAGTCAGAGTTAGTTATTTATTCAAATTAGATAAAAAGTTTTTCTGTCTAAGGAAACCCAGCAGATTGCATCCAGTCAGTGACTTGCAGCATTCCCTCCTCCCGGATGAGCATGTAGAGACAGTGGACAGTCACTGGCGTTGACTTTGCAGCAATCCCTCATACCGAGCATGCATGTAGCGACAGTGTGTAAGTGAAACCGCCTACAACAAACTGAGGCCACATCCCACACTAAACACAACTAATGTTAAGACCCGTACAGGTCGACAAAATCTCATGAACATGAACAGTCTTTGTCGGTTAACGGTGTTAACATTTTGAGCTATGAAACATCTAAAGACTTGGGGCTGATTCAAATTGTTACTGCAGTAACTGGTCAACTCTAGCGCTTGGTAGCAGATGAGCTGGTCAGAAACCACCCAGAGCTATTCAAAGGGATAGGTAAGCTTTGAAACTTTCAAGTAAAACTGCATATAAATACGGACATCAAGTCTACCTGTCAACCTCACAGGCGATTTCCCTTTTATCTGCGTCAGAAAGTCGAGGATGAACTTCGCAAGCTCGAATCAGATGACATCATTGAAGAGGTCACCGGACCAACACAGTGGGTTTCACCAATAGTGACACCTTCCAAATATCCTGACAAATCAAGAATTTGTGTGGACATGAGACAAGCAAACACAGCCATTGAAAGAGAATGTCACATCACTCTGACCATTGACGACAAGATTCATAAATTAAATGGTGCAACTGTGTTCTCTAAGTTGGATCTGAGGGCTGGATACCATCAACTGGAGCTCCACCCAGGCAGCAGGTATATCACAACATTCACCACTCATCTTGGCCTAAGACTCTACAAGCGTTTAAGTTTTGGCATATCCTTTCAACATGGAATTCAACTGTCTTTGCATGGAGTAAAAGGGGTTGAAAACATCAGTGATGACATTGTGTATGACATCATCCAAGCACAACATGAGGACAACCTGGCTCTGTTGTCGGGCTCTGTTTACAAGACTCAAGGAGACAGGACTTACACTAAATCGTGAAAAATGTGAATTGAACAAAAGAAAACTAGAGTTCTTTGGTTTCATCTTTTCCGCAGATGGTGTCTCAGTCGATCCAAAAACGTTGCAATTGTTCAAAACGCCCCTGATCCTAAAACAGCTGCAGACATCTAAAGCATACTGGGCATGGCTAACTATTCCTCTAGATTCATCAAGAACTTTTAATCCATTTCAGAACCATGCGCAAACTCACCAGGAAGGACACACGAGCTGCCTGAACAACAGGCCAAATTACAGGCACTCAAGGACAATCTCACCAGTGACACGATTATGTAGTGTTTTGATCCAAACATGCAAACTGAACTTATTTTGCATGTGAGTCTAGTGGGATTGGGTGCAGTCCTCTGTCAGAAAGCAGAAACAGGAATCAAGCACATCAAAGCAAATGCATGTAGATCACTCAGTGATGTAGAATGACAATATTCACAAAGTGAAAAAGAAGGGCTTGCAATTGTGTGGAGCTATGAGCATTTTTATCTATACATCTACGGACACCCTTTTACTCTCGTCACTAATCACAAAGCGCTGGAGATGATATGGAACAACCAAAGGTCAAAACCACCTGTCTGGATTGAAAGGTGAGAGCTCCAGCTTCAACCATACAACTTCAAAATAGAATACAGGAAATGTGGTGACAACCAAGCTGATTACAAGTCTCGTCACCTCCTGCCGTCACAAACCAGCGAAAGCACTCATGCAGGTAAGGTTAGCATTACCAACCTTAGTTAGTAAGTAGAAGAGTATGTGAACTTCTTTGCATATTACTCTACACCAAAAGCCATGACCCTGCAGGAGATAAAAATGAAGACTTTGAAAGATCTCATTCTACAAGAGGTTATAAACAATGTCAGGCACAACATGTGGCACCAAACAGAAGAGTCCCAATACACGGTGTCAAAATAAGGTGAGATCTTTCCGTGTAGTCCATGCAACATTCATTAACTGCTCACAGTTAAATCCATAAAAATTAAAATAAGTATCCTTTTGTGTAATCAATGCAACAATTATTAAAATACACAGTTGAAGCAGTGGAAAGTGAGACAAGCATATATGGGACTAGGAGACTGGAGAGGCCTGTGTGGAGTCACATATTAACCGTCTTATCTTTTGCCGAAGTATAAACAAGTGTAACCAAGGAAATGATGTATGATGATTTTCCATTTTCTACAAGTATCTACAAATATTAAATGAAATGAGTAATCTATTTGCTACAAGTATTAAATGAAAGGAGTAATCTTTGATTATCAAGTTAAAACACATTGAAATATGATTGAGAACTGATAATTAAAATAAAAAACATTAAGGTTAGAAATTCTCAATCAGCTATATATATGAAAAATATATAATGTTAATCAGTTGTGATGTATGAATAAAAAGAATGAAGTGATGGTTTTATAACTGTCTAAAAGTAAATGCAGAAAGCTGAGAGTGGAATGTGTCATACTGTGTGAAGTTTAAGGTTGAGCAGATTAGGGAGAGAACTGTAGGATGACTAGGAGTGACGAGAGCCAGCTAGGGGCTGACAGCGAACCTTCTAAAGGCTAACAAACAACACGAAGAAGGGAGGAACAGGATAAAGCCAGCTGCATGCTGACAGCAAATCTTTTGAAGACCAACAAGCAACACAAGAAAGGGAGGACGAGACTACAGCCAGCTGCGTGGCTATTACTGGTATCTTCACGGCCGAAAAACAGCACCAGAAAGTCACTGTGACCATGACTAAGTATTGATTAATAACGTATTGGGCAATAGCATGTTGCACAATAACGGAGAAGCCTAACAAAGGGCTGACCAGTGGGAGCATCTACACTATAAAAGCAATGCCAAAAAAGGACACTGCGGTTGTTTCCAGCGAATAAGATCGGACAGCGAAAGACGCTACAGATGAAGCAGAGGACCAGAGATACAGCCCAGCTGATCGACTGCATTAAAAAGAGGATCAACCCGTGTGCCCTGGAAGGACTGTGCCTCGAAATTAAGAATCTGATTTCATCTACAGCCTTTTTATCCAGACAACAGAAGTGAACTTGATCGGTGAACAACTGATTGTTCTAAGTTTCAGGCTTCTGGAAGTCCTGAATCAACCTCATTTATACCTCCGGGGTTTCCTTCAACTCTTCAGCCTCTGGAAGCTACTGTCTTCAGAGACATATGACAACACAGTTCTAGTTTGACCATCGAAACCTGGAGCATCAGTGCCTGTCCACTTACAGGACAAAAACTGAAGATTAAGTCGTCTTTCCTTCAAGAAATCGCTCGTTGTTATCCGAAGAAACATCCCCATCGGGTGCATAGATGAGCCTCCGTCTTCAAAGCCTCTCCAAACTCACTAGTTTCATCATCAGGGAGAGACAGGTTGAGTTGATTGATTAATTTCCATTATTGAAATTATGTGTAGCCGAATTTAATATGTTACTGGCCCCTGCAAAAGCTTTACTAATTAAAGAAAGCATATAAAATTTTAGATAAATCGTGGACATTCAATTATTTGAGTCACCTTATCTTTGGTTTTTCGTTGGTGGTAAAAAGTTTTGTTGCCTGGTTCTAAGAGATTTTAGGAGGTTTTTATAGGTTGCCTAAGCCAAGTTTGTTAAAACAGCGCCCTTGATGCTCATGCCGAGTCATTAAAATTAACCTAACCCATATACCAAGAGCCAGTTGTAATATAGGAGTGGATGACTGCTGTGGGCTACTCAGTCGTCCAGACCATCAGTTGAAGAAAGGCGAGACTTTTGGATGCAGGCTGTTAGAGGTTAGGCGTGTCATTTCCCGACACGAGCTTAAACAGAACTTTCAGTAAACCTGCTCAGTAAGACCTTTCAAGTTTAGGGAAGTCCGGACCCGTTGGATGGAGAGCTGGATTGAGCAACCCCCTTAGAAATTGGGAAGAAGGAGGGAGGGGTTAGCTCATCGGACAATGAAAACAGATGTTTTAAAGCAGTTCAAACTGTTCATAAGGAGCAACCTTTGTGTGACCTGGGTGACATTTGTGTATGTGTAATTGGGGACCTAAGGGTTTTCTTGGAAGTTATCTGAGCAGGGAAGTAAGTCAGTTGGAAGGGAAAGTGGGGTGAAACAGATGCTTCCGTAGATAAGATGCTGGAGTTCATAGTTTTACCACATCCTAATGGTGTGTTGCAGGTGTATGTGTGGTTGCAGGGGAGGGGGTTCTGGTAATGATTAAGAAAAGACTCAGTTTTGGCTGTGTTTTAGAGTATCTGGCACTCTCCTGTTGTAACAGAAAAAAACCAACTGTCTCACAAGATTATTTAAAGGTACAATTTCCAGTATGTAGGTATGTATTGTCTGTATATACAGTACAGACCAAAAGTTTTGACACACCTTCTCATTCAAAGAGTTTTCTTTATTTTCATGACTATGCTTATTGTAGCTGCACACTGAAGGCTTAAAAACTATGAATTAACATGTGGAATTATATACTGAACACAAAAGTGTGAAACAACTGAAAATATGTCTTATATTCTAGGTTCTTCAAAGTAGCCATCTTTTGCTTTGATTACTGCTACGCACACTCTTGGCATTCTGTTGATGAGCTTCAAGAGCTAGTCACCTGAAATGGTTTTCCAACAGTCTTGAAGGAGTTCCCAGAGATGCTTAGCACTTGTGGGCCTTTTGCCTTTGGGGTTTGGGGTCATTGTCCTGTTGAAAAATAAATGATGGTCCAACTAAACGCAAACCGGATGAAATAGATGCAACATGCTGTGGTAGCCATGCTGGTTCAGTATGCCTTCAATTTTGAATAAATCCCCAACAGTGTCACCAGCAAAGCACCCCCACACTATCACACCTCCTCCTCCATGCTTCACGGTGGGAACCAGGAATGTAGAGTCCATCCGTTCACCTCTTCTGCGCTGCACAAAGACACGGTGGTTGGAACCAAAGATCTCAAACTTGGACTCATCAGACCAAAGCACAGATTTCCACTGGTCTAATGTCCATTCCTTGTGTTCTTTAGCCCAAACAAGTCTCTTCTGCTTGTTGCCTGTCCTCAGCAATGGTTTCCTAGCAGCTATTTTACCATGAAGACCTGATTCACACAGTCTCCTCTTAACAGTTGTTCTAGAGATGTGTCTGCTGCTAGAACTCTGTGTGGCATTGACCTGTTCTCTAATCTGAGCTGCTGTTAACCTGCAATTTCTGAGGCTGGTGACTTGATGAACACAAAATTATCGTCCGCAGCAGAGGTGCTCTTGGTCTTCCTTTCCTGGGGCTGTCCCCTCATGTGAGCCAGTTTTCTTTGTAGGGCTTGATGGTTTTTGCGACTGGGGGGCTGCACTTGGGGACACTTTCAAGATTTTCCCGTTGTTCGGACTGACTGACCTTTCATTCTTAAAGTAATGAATGGCCACTCGTTTTTCTTATACTTAGCTGCTTTTTTTCTTGCCATAATACAATTCTAAACAGTCTATTCGATAGACTATCAGCTGTGTACTGTATCCAACCTCCATGCACAACACAATTGATGGTCCCAACCCCATTTATAAGGCTTGAAATCCCACTTATTAAACCTGACAGGGCACACCTGTGAAGTGAAAACCATTTCAGGTGACAACCTCTTGAAGCTCATCAACAGAATGCCAAGAGTGTGTGTAGCAGTAATCAAAACAAAAGGTGGCTACCTTTGAAGAACCTAGAAATATAGAAATAATTTTTCAGTTGTTTCCATTTTCACACTTTTGTGTTCAGTATATAATTCCACGTGTTAATTCATAGTTTTGATGCCTTCAGTGTGAAGCTACAATATTCATAGTCATGAATATTGTCAAGTACAACTCTTTGAATGAGAAGATGTGTCCGAACTTTTGGTCTGTATTGTATATATACAGGGGTTGGACAATGAAACTGAAACACCTGGTTTTACACCACAGTAATTTATTAGTATGGTGTAGGGCCTCCTTTTGCGGCCAATACAGCGTCAATTCGCCTTGGAATGACATATACAAGTCCTCACAGTGGTCAGAGTGATTTTTTAAGCAATTTCTTCTTGCAGGATAGTGCGCAGGTCACTATCCTTCGATATATATATATATATATACATATATTATTACATATACATATATATATATATATACTATATAATATATAATATATAATGTTGTATATATATATATATACGTATATAGATATACTATATATATATCACACATGATATATATTTATATATATATTACACATATATATATAATTTATATATATATGTATATATATATATATTATATGTATATATATTATATATAAAACATATATATATATATTATATACATATATGTATATATATATAATCATACAATATATACATATACATATATATATATACGTACATATATATACATATATATAATACATTACATATATAACATATCATATATATATAGACATAATATATACATATATATATATACAATTCTATACATATATATATACATATAGATATATTACATATATAATACTACATATATATACATATTATATATAATATACATATATATACATATATAATACTATACAATATATATAATACAAATATACCTATTATATATAATATATAATACATATAATATACATACATATTATATATATATATATCTATATATATATATATACATACATATATTATAACATATAATAT
>JAHHUM010001505.1:465000-472755 GCA_036173005.1 Crenichthys baileyi
TTTAACAGTACATTAGTGATTATAGAATTTGCAATGCGTGGCGATCTCTTAATCCTGAACCCAGGGAATAACCTTGTCACATGTCCATCACTCTTACTCTGGTCCATTTCTTAGTCTGCAACTCGTTGACTTACATTTCAGACACTGATACTCCTATAGCTGTGAATGATCATGCTCCTGCCTCATTAACTCTAGTAAATAAATTAAAAAAAACCACAGAGTAAAAGCTGGAGATTTATTACATTATTGCTTAAGGATGATGATTTTATAATGACTTGCCAGTGATGACAGATAAAATAATCTCATTCTCATCACATAAAAAAAACAAAGAATAAACATATTCAGGAATTAGAGGATACAATTTAATTGTTAGTAAGAGGAAATGCCAGGCCAAATACCCAAAGCAAAAGAAGAATTTAATTAAATTGAGAAAAAAAAACTAAAAATAAATGATTAAAAAACAACTATATTTGCTGTTGAAGACTTGACTTTCAGAGATATTTACAAAGCTTTTTACTCAAGACAGATAAACCCACCAGATAGATATCAGTCAACTTTGAACAAAACGTCTGATCTCAGATATGTTAAAATGACTAGTAAGCCCAATTTACAACTAGAACTGCAAGCATGAACGGGTTCCAAGCCCTTCCCAGTAAATCCGCCCCCAGCCCTACCCCTCCCAGCATGCCACGTCACAAGCCCCGCCAACCCAGCACGTGATCATCATTTAATATGACCACATCTTCGATAAGGTCAGGTTAGAACTTGCTTACAGAAGCAGTCAGATCTCACAGGCTTACCCCCTACATTGTAATGTGGCTAAATTGTAATACTGAAGAAACACTTAAAAAGAAATTATTGAGAATCCAGTGTCTCCTTACATTCTTAAAATGTTGCTAGAGTAAGCATTTAATGACAGAAGATATAAAACTTCAATGTGCTTAGACCAAATATGTTTTACAGACAAATGCATTATATATTTTTTTAAATACATTTTATGCAAGTTTCATAAAATCACTATGCCTCATAATTTTCTCAATTTAACATGTCTAACGGCATTGACATGGATTGTTTAGACGGTCCCTAGATGTAATGATTTAAAAAAAAAAAAAAATTGTGTTTTGTACAACACAAAGTCCCGAATTAACAATTAAAAATCCATATTTCATCGTAAAATTTCCCACATATTTTCAAATGACCATGACTGTAGAAGGAACAATATGAGTGTGTATTCAAGTTCCTGGATTCAGTGCTTTATCCGCCAAAAAAGGGATACCCATCGTTTCTACAGTACTTGAAAGTCATTAAAAATACATAGTTTGTCAAATGACCAAAATATTCTCAATTTACCCAGTCCATATCTGCAATAATATGCATTGTTTATAATGTCCCTAGATGTAATGGTTTTTCAAAAGAAATTATAAAGCATTTTGTAGTACAGCACAATGTCCCGAAATTAACAATCAATTAAAAATCCATATTTTATCATAAACATCATCACTGATCTGCCACAGTTTGTGAGGAAGTAGAATGGGTTTCCCCAGGGGCCCTGTCTTGGCCTCTTTACATTGGCAGGCTTCAAACAAAAACACTGACAGCTGTGATCTGCAGCCGCTCTGACTACTCTGATACGTGTAATATGAAGCAAACCACAACACTGGTGTGAGAAAAAACACAAATAAAAACTGCTTTTTTTATGTGTGTGGATTAATGCTGAAGCAACCTTTACAATATAATACACAATATAGAGCCTTATAACTCAGCATTTGTGCAGAAACTAAAAAAAAAAAAAAAATGTCATTACTGAGATTTGAACCACAAGCAAAGCACTTAACCATTGGATTACCCAAGTCATATGGAATCAGTGAGAGAATTAGACATAGAACCTCTGTTATGTGTCTGGGTATGCAGCAGAAGTGAAAATCACTGGGATTCCCAGTGTTATAAGACAACATGTCAACATACCCACTTTCGGTGGTTTTAATTTGAGTTTTAATCTGATTTAAAAATCCATATTTGATCATAAAATTCCCTAAATTTCCTGATTTAACAAAAAAAATCAACCATTTCTATACGTGGAATGATATACATTATCAAGGCCCTAATTTTAATGACTGCTTTAAAAATAATTCTTAAATATAATTTCAATGACATTAGTAATTGTCCATAATTGAAAAATTCACGTAAAATCCATAGTGTCAGAAAAATCTAAAATTCACCAAGAACATCTTTAATATGAAGAATATGCCTGAAGTTTCTCAGCCACCACACTTGAATTGGTTTCATCAAAATTAATTTATAATCGTCTTTATTGATTAGGATATGTATTTATAAATTATTTGTACACAAGTGGGAAGTCGAAATTGAACAATGCTTATGGGGGATTATAGGCATTGTCTACATTGTCTGACTTGGAGGAGCTGATCTTCATCCCAGCCGCTTCACACTCTGCTGCAAACCGCCCCAGCACATGCTGTAGGTCTTGGCTAGAGGGGGCCAGCACGACCACGTCATCTGCAAAAAGAAGAGACGAAATCCACTGGTCCCCTGGTAGGGTCTCCCATGGCAAACAGGCCCTAGGTGATGGGTCAGACAAAGAGCGGTTCAAGAATCTTTCATGAGGGCCATTAAATCGAGGCACGTGATGTCGCCCTGTACGGCGGAGCCGGGGTCCCACCCTGGAGCCAGGCCTGGGGTCGGGACTCGCCAGAGAGCGCCTGGTGGCCGGGTTGCTCCTCGCGGGACCCGGCCGGGCCAAGCCCGAACAAGAGACGCGAGGCCATCCCCCAGTGGGCCCACCACCTGCAGGGGGAACCGTGAGGGACCGGTGCAAAGAGGATTGGGTGACGGACGAAGGTGGAGACCTAAGCGGCCCGATCCCCGGATGCTTAGGCTGGCTCTAGGGACGTGAAATGTAACCAACTTTGATATAACGTCCTTAAAACAAGTCAAAACGAGGTCAGTGACTGGATGCAATCTGCTGGGTTTTCTTAGACAGAAAAACTTTTTATCCAATTTGAATAAATAACTGAATCTGACTGCACTGTTCAATGGTTAGGACTAATTGGAATGTATGTACCTGACTTTTGTGAAGTGCCTTGAGACAACATGTGTTGTGAATTGGCGCTATATAAATAAAATAAACTGAATGTATGAGGGAGATAGCGCACTTGAAATATCCTAGGGGGCGCTGTTGATCCAAATTCCAATGTAATCTAACAGAGTTGTTTAGGGGCTGACAAAGATCAACCATATCCAGTTTGGAGCGAATCAGACCTTCCATATGGAAGCTACACTCATTTGTTTATTAGTGGGCGGGGCTAAAGTGATGCCATTTATTGACTATGTCAACATGTCCATCATTAACTCATGATCATGTATACTACATTTCAAGTGGATCCGATGATGTATGAGGACGATATAGCCCTTGAAGTGTCCTAGGGGGCGCTGTTGATCCAAATTCCAATGTAATCCAATACTGGCGTTTGGGGGCTGACAAAGATCAACCATATTTATTTTGGAGTGAATCGGACCATACATGTGTAATTTAGAGCCAAACGTAGGGCCGTGGCGTGACATCAGAATTCGCCACGCCACCATAGCCACACCCTCCAGCTAAAGCAGTCCGTACTGGCGACTGTCTAAGACCATCATGTTATGAAACTGTCCCAAGTAACAGATATTGATTAGGTGAAGAACATCAAAAATTGACTCTCTAAAGGAAAACATGACACTTGCTGTTCTCAGGGGGCGGGGGTTTGATGATGTCAGCATCTGATCAGTGAATATTGTTCAGAGCCACAGGCAGATCAATTTCAGAAGGTTTCAGGTCTCTGTGACTTTCCTTGTAGGAGCTATTTCAATTTTGTCTTTTATGGCGAGAAGTCATATTTTGAGGCGTGGCCATGCCCACACGGTTTCGATAACTTTTGATCCCCAGTGCTTTAAGAGTATACTGAGTGATTTTCAAGTCTCTAAGTCAAAAGCTGTAGGAGGAGTTCACTCAGATATGCGGGCTACAAAGGGCAAAACCGGGGTCAAAATGGCAAATTCTTTCCAAAATGGCCGACTTCCGGTTGGGTTTGGACCAACGCTCCAAGAGAATTTTTTGTAAGTCCTGAGAAGTTACATATGTGTTCCAAATTTCAGATACCTCGGTCAAAGCATGGCTTGGGGCTGATTTTCTTAAATTTTCTAGGGGGCGCTGTGGACGAATTAGGCCACGCACACCAAATATGTCATCAGATCTCTGTTGGGGACTGGACTAGGATCAATCACATTGAATTTGGAAATTAAAGCCAAACGTATGGCCATGGCGTGACGTCCAACTTCGCCACGCCACCACGGCCACGCCCTTTTATGAAAAGTCATGTGCTTCAAACAAAGTTAGACCCACTAGTCATCAGTCACCTGACACAATTTGAAGCGGATTGAATGTAGACAGTCAGACAGCGACCTTTCCCAGTAAAAACGTGACTTCCTGTTCTCAGGGGGCGTGGCTTTGATGATGTCAGCATATGACCCAATAGGATCGTCGGAAAACCCGAAGGTCCTTCATGCCAACTTTGTTGTAATTTGGCGCCCCCTAAACATGGCCGAAAACTCACGATTTTGGTAACTTTTAAACCCCCATGCCGTAACTGCATATTGACCAAACATGAAGCCGATAGCTCAAAATCCCTAGGAGGAGTTTGTTAAAGTTCGAGATGTGAAAAACGGCCAAAACTTGGCCTTTGACTCAAAATGGCCAACTTCCTGTGCGTTTTAGGGCATAACCCCAAGTGACTTTTTTTCTTGGTTTGAGGAGCTCTACCTGTGTGCCAAATATCAGATCGCTGCGACTTACGGTTCGGCCTATCTCACATTTGGGGGCGTGGCTAAGAGGTTGGGCCATGGCCACTGACGACGACATTTCACGCGGGGGACAATTTTGGGTAAAATCGTGTGCGTCTAGGGGCTTGCCAAAGTCCCCAAATTGCCCCGCAAAGACGCAGTGGAAAAAAAAAGAAAGGATAAGAAATCCTACGATTCCAATAGACCCTTGCAGGTCTTCCTGCTCGGGCCTAAAAATGTGTTCTTGTGTGTGAATATGGTGGGGGGGTGGGGGGGAACTTTGTTTTATTCCTGTGGCACTCCTCGGTTTGCTGGACAGGTGTCTTTCCCTTCTGTACAGTGGTGGATGGGGTTGGGCATTGCTGGGTCCGGCTGGTGCTGGCGGTTTTGGTTCGTTTGTAAATGGAGTGCTTGTGTTTCTATTATGGTGTTTGGGTGTGTCGGTTGTTTGTCCTCCTTTTAGTTTAAGATTGTTGTTGCGTATGTTGCATTTAGCAGGTTGGTCAGCTCTTCTTGTTAGGGTGGGGCTGCACTCTGGGTTGCTGCTGTGTGCTTCCGGCTGGTTCAGTTTTGTTGGGGTTCGGGGGCTTCTTCGGTCGGCAGGTTGGGAGTCGGGACTGGGGATTGGGGTCTAGGTGATCCCGGGAGGCTTAGGGTGTTGGTTCCGGTCAGTACTCGGGGCTCGATGCCCATCTCTAGCCTTGAGGGTGATCGTGCCAGTGCCTCCCTCCCTTGGTGGATCTCAGTGAACAGGTACTGGGATCCGCTAGCTCCCTGGGAGAGCATTTTGCCCACCAGTTCTTCGCTATCCATCCCCGGACAGCTCCCTCTATCCACTCCATCACACTACCACTCATGTAGGGCCTCGGGGTGCGGGTGTGTCATTGGGGTCGGGGAGGTTTTCCATCTCCGCAGTCTCATGTACAACTTCGACACTCTCATAAAATTTTCATAAGACTCACATGAAGGCCTTGGGGTGGGCACACTTCATAGTCTCTGATGAGACCAAGATAAATTTGCTTCAGTTCAGATCCTGTCAAGCTTTTGTGATGGCAACCAGGTGAGTACAAAAAAAAAGTGTATTTTGCTTACAGTGTGGCATAGTGATGAGAGTGTCATGGTTTGGGACTGCATGAGTGCTGCCAGCTGTGTGGAGATACAGCTCATTAAGGGAACAAACATGTACTGTGGCATATTGAAGCAGACTATGATACCCTCCCTTTGGAAACCTGGCCGCAGGGCAGTATTCAAACATAATGATGACCCCAAGCACACCTCCAAGATGACCACTGCCTTGCTAAAGAAATTGAGGGTAAAGGGGTGCTGGACAGGCCAAGCATGTGTCCAGTCTTAAACTCTATTGAGCATGGAGGTTGTCATGGAGGGGTGGAAAAGGATTCCAGTGGCAACCTGTGAAGCTCTAGTGAATTCCATGCAGAAGAAAATTAAGGCAGTGCTTGTAAATAATAGTGGCCACACAAAGTATTGGCACTTTGGGTACAATTTCCACATTTAATTAGGGCTGTCATCACTTTTGTTGCCAGCGGTTTAGACATCATTAGCTGTGTTGAGTTACTTTGAGGAGACGGTACATGTACACTGTTTTACAAGCTGGCACTAGCTTACATTGTATTAAATATAGTAGCTTCAGCGTTGTCCCATGAAAAGATATAAAATATTTACAAAATTGTGAGGGGTGTACTCACCTTTGTGCATACTGCATTAACTAACCAACCAGGGAGCCATTAACATTCTCCTGTCTTATTTGTGTACATTTGCAGTTGATCAGCATCACACCAGACCACGAATATGCCCATTGCAGCTCAGTGGCTGCCTGGAACAAAGCAGGATGTTAACAAACTGAGAACCCTTGTCATCTGAAAATTCAACCACACGCTGGCCAGACTTAGAACTAACACAATCAATGGTTTATAATGTAAACAGAAATGGAGAACCCACAATGCTCCTGACAGCTGTGTCTGAGGACTGACTTAAATTTAACCTGTTGTGGCCTATTCAAAAGAAATGAATGATACAATTTAATCAAAAAGGGATGTATTTACAAATGTAGTTTTTCAGAAGAATGTGTTGCTGAATGTGTCTTGAATTGAAATAAAAGCTGAATTAAAAATCAATAAAAAGTAGTCTGGCAAAAGCAAAGGAGATTTCAATGTGTTTAAGAACCAAATGCATTATTGTCAGAATGGCATAATTTGTAGTGTTTTTCCTCGTATAGACAAATTGATATTGATTAAGGGATGATTTCCTAGCATTTCAGGTCAGTGCCAGAGGCCAATAATCATTATTATGGGGACAAGATTTTTGGGGAACAAAGACTATTATTTTTTTTCCACAGCTCTCGCACTGTGTGTCCATTAGAAGCTGAAAAGGTTGAAGTTATGCAGGTGTGAGTTCCTCTGCAAAGGTTTTTAAAAAGAAGGCAGACATTGTCTGGCCCAGTCACCTTTTGAGTGCACATAGTTTTACAAACTTTGGTTACAAATTCTAGTTTATTTAAAAGTTGAATTAAAAGTCATCAATGAATTTTAGAATGACAGATAAAAACAACAAAAACACTCTAAAAGGTTATTTTTGAGTTTATTGGTGTTACTGCTTGCGACTGAATGCAAAAAGTAGTGTCAAAATGTCAAACATGCGTCTTCCTGTCAGGGTAATCCTTAGAATATAATGAACCTCAGATCCAGGGTAAATGGGGGTTTCTTCCTGGCTGTTGATCAGTGGATGAGATCTTTACCCTTGTGGAGTTGCTGAGGGTGTCATGGAAGTATGTTTCTCCCGTGATGTGGTTTTGTTGAGTTCTTCAGGCCATGACCTCCAGCATCGGTTCGGTGCCAATTGTAAAGCTGGCCACTTTGACTATAGTCATTAAGGACTGATTAGTGAGTTTCCCTTGGTTTTTAC
>JAHHUM010001506.1:0-107500 GCA_036173005.1 Crenichthys baileyi
GCTCTTTTAACTGTCTGTTTAGTTACTTTTTTTTCAAAGGGTTTTTAGAGATTTAGCCTAAAAAAACACCCCTAGTAGCGAGGTACCTTTTATATTACCTGAACCCTACGGGGGGAGCCTTTTGATAAGGGGGTGCCAAAACACTTTGGATTGGTTGAAATTTTTCACAGTTCAGAGATAAACTTCCATTTCAAACCTGTAAAACAAAATTCATATTTGTGCATTGAACTGAGGATTTGTATTGCTACACTCTCTCTGGTTCTGATCCCCATTTGATGCAGTTGACTCTGTTTTGACAGATTAGACCCATGATGAAAAAAAATATCTAAGGGGGTTTAAAAAGTTTTAATTTTTGGATTCCATTTCTCCCTTTTTGTGAAGCCCCCAAAAAAATCCTGCTGTTAAAGAAACCATTTTTTAAACATTATTCTCAGTGTTTTTACAGCAATTATATTAGGGGCACAAAGGAATGCATTAGCAAATATCAAGTTTGAACAATCTGAGGATCCTGCTGACCAACAGAAGTTAACAGATTTCCAGGCTAATTGGGGGCTTATTGGGGGCCCCCAGTGAAGCTCCTTGAATGATTCTGCAAACAGAAACTACTGAAGAGGAGCGTCCCCCCAGACCAAAAAGATGCTTTTTACATAAATGCTCCAAAACCCAGACAGGAAACAGCCCAAGAACGTTCGGAGGTTTTCAGTTAATTACATTCTGGGGACAAAGGTTCAGGGTAAGGGTTTTTGATTCGTGATGAGGTAGGACCCAAATGCAGCGCGTAGTGGATATGACGAGGAGGATTTAATGAACCACAGACTTACATTTTTACCAGGTATAAGAACTCAGGCAGGAGAATAACCTGGACCGGGGACCCAGGTAGCAGTCAGGTAACAACCAGAATGACAAAAGGGGAAACCCGTGACAAACAATGAAAACCAAGAGGTTTTTAAATACTGAGGGAAGTGGAACGTTGACCAATGAACTGGGAGAGGAGCTAGTCAGAAGAACATGAGACAGCTGGGGACCAGGGAGCCTAAACAATACAGAGGGAGAATGACCAATTCACACAAATGAGCAGGAATTACAGGGAAGTAACCTAAACACATCTAAATGAGCTGAAGCAAGTAAACGACAAGACTGAAATAAAGGACATTAACATGGGTGGAAACAAGATCTATAAGGAAATATAATCTAAACACATCTAACACACGAATTAACACAAACTAAACAGAAGGAATCTAATGAAATTGAACTGAACAAAAAACCTGGCTGAGCAGAAACTAAAACACAAAAACCTAAAACAGACAGATCCTGTTACCTGTCAGGATCTGTCTGTTTCAAGACCTAAAGCTGCTTGGAATCCCTTTCAGGCATTAATTCACACTGAATTTGACCGCTTCTATCAGAAAATTGAGAAGTAAGATAAAAGTATGAGAACTTATGGTATAAAGCAAGCAAGACTGCAGTTTGAAGAACCTGTGTGAGCATCTGAACTTCAGAAATGGTGAGTTTGTGTTTTTCCACCGGAATACAGAGGATGCAAGAAGATCTGGCAGTAATCAGTGTAGCTTTGAACTTACTGAAACACCGGGGGTCATTGTAGATGATCTCTTTCACCTGCATTAGCATGAATAAAGGTGGATTTTATTCAGTGAGACAAACATGAAGCTGCTGATCAAACAGAGCGAGTGACCTCCCACCCTTCTCAGGAATCTGCTCCTTTCTACAGAGCTTAGTCTCTCTGCTGCAGGAACTGATTGCTTGTTTTTATGCTTTGACTCATTCAGGCCTTGCTATGAATAGCATCATTGTGGCTGTGCTGGCTGTCATGGTAGTTATCGTGGCCACCATCGCATTTATTTTCTACAGGTGAGTTGTTGCACAGGTGTTTGTTCTGGTAAAGAGAGCTGAGATTACCATTAAAAGTGATCCAGATGTTTGCTTTGACTCACATGATGAAGAGGCAGGTTATCCTTTTAGCCTGATAAGAGATATTTCTTAATGTAAAATAGGATAAATGTAAGTATTTATGCTAACAGCATATTGGTGAACCTTACAGGAGATTGGTTCAGATGTTTTACTTTCCTGGTGTGTTGTTTTTAGACAGAACAGGAAAGATCGGCTTCTCAGGAAGCGTTGGTCCCACATCAACTCTGACCTCGTTGCTCTGCTCGACATCGAACACAACATCATCTCATTAAAGGTGAATGAGCTGTTAAACATTAGAATACAAGAACCAGATCAAGCTGCTGGATCATTTAATGTCTCCATTATACTGCAGCCTCCACATTTATCGGCTTCTTGGTAAAAGATAAAAATAAATTTGTCTCATAATAAAACAAAATCATCCTGGGTCCTCTCCTATGCACCCCACCCTTCAGCTCTCCCCACAGGTTTCCCTATGATTCATCTAGAGATGGAGATGATCCTGTTAGAAGGTGGATTTTTGTGTCAGCTGCAGGATTTCTGTTTGGTCAAATATTTCGGATCACTATCCTGCTGCAACAACCCATTTTCAGCCTTCAAGCAGAAATCCACAGATTTTAGTTTAAAATGTATTGGAATCTCAAATAAACTCTGACAAGTTTTCCAGGACCTTTGGAAAACAACCAGGCCCACAGCATGACGGATCCTCCACCGTACTTAACAGTGGGCTCACTTGCTTTTAGCTAAATCTTAGGCTTTTTACATCCCACAAAAACAATTGGTTGACAAGTAGATGATGTCTAAGGATGGTTAGAGTTGATTGGTTATTTTTAATTTCTTCCTCTTTGCTAAGGTGTTTTAGATAAACTTGGGTTCTCGTCCAGTTTTCTTTGTCAATTTAAATGTTGTCATTCTTCCTCTGACTGTAGATACGGGCATGTTGGGGTTGGAGTGGCTGTAGCTGGTTTCTTGCAGCCATTTCCTGGTGTATGAAAATCAAAACACCCCTTACCTTGTTTCAGGCTTTACTCGAATGGCATGCTCTATTGTCTTTCCCATTTTAAGGAGCAGAGAGAAACAGGCTCTGCGTCAGGTCATATTAAAAACTCAGGGATTAATAACTAAAACCTCTAGACAATGAGAGAAGTTTAACTAATAAAAATGCTTTGTCACGTGTATTTTGTAGTAATTATTATTTAGTGTACATCTGTAGTTTGGTTAAAAGCAATTATTTTGCTAACTAAACTCAATGTTTTCCTATCTCAATGAGTGATTGGATATTCACCAGGGGTGAATAAATAAACGCTGAATGTTTTTACAGTTATAGAAATGATTCTGCTAATTGGTTTTCAGATAGAAGAGGAAAGGGAGCAGGAGAAACTCCAGATCCGTCGTGCGTTCTACGACAAGAAGGTAGTTAAACGGAGTAGTTTTTAAAGTCTGTTTCCCCTGAACACAACATGCAGATAAATAAGAGTTCTGGTTCTGCTCTGATTCTTAGATTGTGATTCTGAAGGAACTGAAGAATTCAGACGGGAACTTCAACAAAACCCAGACAATAGAGCTCAATGCGGTGAGATGAGGACCCAGCTCGACCTGGTTCTGTGCTCTTGTATCGGTCTCATGTCTCAGCATGCTTTGGGGCCTCTTCAGATTTTTATGGCCTCTTTGTTAATATTTGTCGAAGCTCACCAGTGTCCCATGTCTCATTGCCTTTTCCTGGCAGCTTCTGCACATCGACTATTACAACCTCACAAAGTTTTATGGCACGGTCAGTTTTGATGAGGGTGTGTTCGGCGTGTTTGAGTACGGAGAGCGGGGGTCACTCAGGGTATGTATGGCACCACCGCATCCACTTGGGCTCATGTTGTTATAAGAACAGGAGTAAATGGCAGAAATCACACCTGTTTCCTCACCTTTCTCCAGTATGTGCTGAACGACAAGGTCTCGTACCCAGAGGACACCTTCATGGACTGGGAGTTCAAAATCTCTGTCATGTATGACATTGCAAAGGTGAGACTTGGCTCTTCTGACTGTCGCTAACACAGTTATGCAACCCACAGCTCAGTGACTGAAAGCAGTTTATGGCCTGATGGGTGACTGGGACCATGTAGCCACTGCCCTGCAGATGAAAGACAAACTTTGAGTCATAAAGGAGCGAAACAAGAGGGTTAATCAATAACAGCAGCCATAAGGAGCGTCAGGGATGATGCGGCCTCATGCACTAGACTTTTATTATACCTTACAAAGTATTCATACCACCTGAACCTTTTTATATTTGTAATGTTGCATCCACATCCCTCCTTGTGTTTTATGTGACAGAGCAACTTCAAGTGGTTCATAACTGTGAGATGAAAGAAAACGAAATAGAGACAAAAATCTGAAAACTGACCCACATATTCAGCCCCCTTTACTTCAACACCCCTACATAAAATCCAGTACAACCAGTTACCTTCAGAAGTCACCTAATTACTAACCAGCTGTGTCCAGCTCTGTGTGAGGATGACTGCAGATGTTCTGTTTCTGGCCTCAGAGGTTTGCTAGAGAACATTGGAGAACAACCAGCATCATAAAGACCAAGGACCAAAGCAGACAGGTCAGGAGAAAGTTCTGGTTCAGTTTAAAGCAGGACTAAGTTCTACAACATTATGCCAATCTTTGAACATCCCCCAGAGCTCTGTTCAATCCATTATCTGAACATGGAGAAGATGGACCACCTGCAGAGCTACCAAGACATGCAGGTCCACCTAAACTCACAGGCTGGGTAAGGAAAGCATTAATCAGAGAAGCAGCCAAGTGGACCATGGTAGCTCTGGAGGAGCTCCAGAGATCTTTGTGCACTCCAAGAAAAAAGACATGGGAGGTTTGCTTGCAGTTGTCACAATCCAGGTGGGGAGCCACAACAAACATGTGGAAGAAAGCGTGTTAATTGAGACCATAATTAGATCTTAATTAGATCTACATGCAAAACATTATAGGTGGCAGAAAACTAACACTGCACATCACTCTGAAGATACCATGCCTACTGTAATACATGGTGGCAGCAGCATTATGCTGTGGGGGTCAGGAAGCTAGTCGAAGTCTATAGGAATATGGATGGAGCTAAATCCAGGACAATCCTGGAAGAAAATCATCCAATCAAACAAAGACCCCAATCGATTTACAGCTGGAACTTCAGCAGCACCTGGTTCTGGCCTGAAGACAAACCCAACTGATTTCTATTTGTCAACAGAACATGTACCATTTTCTGCCAAGTCAAAACTATGCAACACAGACTCTTTATGTTAATCTTTCATAGTTATTTGGAGTTTGTCAGCAGATATTACTAGTACTCAGCTTCACCTGTGACACATGGATCTACCCGACCAGATCTCCTCACAGTATCACAGTGTCAGCTCCTTTCTTCTTCAGCGTGGTACATGTGTCCTCTTTGCAGGGCATGTCCTACCTCCACGCCAGCAACATCCAGGTGCACGGCCGCCTCAAGTCCACCAACTGTGTGGTGGACAATCGCATGGTGGTCAAGATCACAGACTTTGGTTGCAATGCCTTCCTCAGCAGCAGCAAAGGTAAAACCACAGCTACCAGTGGCCAGCTACTGACAACACACCTGGTTCCATGTTTCTGTTCATCTTCTGCACTTTGTCCTCTTCTCAGATCTGTGGACAGCTCCAGAGCACCTCAGGAACCAGGGTACTTCTCAGAAAGGAGACGTCTACAGCTTTGCCATCATCTCTCAGGAGATTGTTCTGAGGAAATGCACCTTCTACACCAAATCCTGCTCCAGCAGATCAGGTGTGAAACCATTCTTCCCCCCTGGCCTATCTACAATCTTCAGTTTCATTAATGACATGAATTTCCCTGGAGTGCTGCATGTGCTGAATGAAGGTGTCTTCTTACAGAGAAGTTATCCAGGGTGATGACATCTTACTTCAGACCTGATCTTGACGTCCAGATGGCTTCAGAAAAAGAACTAGAGGTTGGTTTGTAAACCAGCCAATTAACCGGTGGTTCCTCTCAGTGATTGATGTTTTCTTTAAGCTCATATCATCTCCGTTCCTCAGGTATACATGTTGATAAAAAGCTGCTGGGATGAAGATCCTGAAAGGAGACCTGACTTTAAGAAAGTGGAGAACTGCCTGGAGAAGAACATCAGGTAACATCTTACTCTCTGCGTCGCCTGTCTGAGAAACAGATGGGATCTTTCTGCTTGGCTTGATTAAAACAAGGTTCCTCTCTTAGAAAAATTCACAACCAGGACAATGAGAGCTATATGGACCACATGATCCGAAGACTGCAGAACTATTCCAGAAACCTGGAGCACCTGGTGGAGGAGAGAACAGCCCTGTACAAAGCAGAGAGGGACCGGGCCCACTTCCTCAACTTCATGCTGCTTCCTAGGTCAGTTTGTTCAGATGGGGACATTATTTAACCTATCGAACATTAATGTGTTAATGATACATCTCATACGTTCATCCAAGGTGAGGAGATAAAATGAGGAGTCATAGAAAAAGGATTAAAATATTTAGTTACAGAAACCATCCCTGTAAGCAACATCCCATAAACATGTAGAACCAGGACAGGTGAAGCCAAACAGCAGAACCGTTAGGAACTGCTGGTTTCTGTGTTTTTCATCTGTCTGTGAATGAAGGCCAGTGGTGAAGAGCCTGAAGGAGACGGGTGTGGTGGAGCCAGAGCTGTTCGACGAAGTGACCATTTATTTCAGTGACATAGTGGGCTTCACCACCCTGTGCCAGTACAGCACACCTATGGAGGTTGTGGACATGCTCAACGACATCTACAAGGGCTTCGACAGCATCGTGGACCACCACGACGTTTACAAGGTACCACATATGGGTCACCTCCACATATTAGCTGATGTAGACGAGAAAAAAACCCAAAAATACCTTTTATATTTATTCAGAGGAGAAAATCTCATGTTAACAATTTATTCACATTTCTTTTCTATAAAATACATTTACCTGAGGTTTTTCTTGTTGTTGCTTATAAATAGAAGCCGTGGCTTTCTATTTCTCTGGTTTACCGATATGGCATGACTGCGAAGTCTATTTCTTTTAACCACTCTGCAAAATGGGAAAGACAACAGAACATCCCATTCATAAAAGGCAGTTTAAAGTTGATCTTCTTAAAACAAGAAACTAACCTATAGCTACAGTGAGAGCAGTAACTAAAGCGATTAAAACAACTGGAACAAGGCTGGATGAGGACCAGAGCTTAATTTAAGCCAAGAGTGGCATCTTGGGGTCACCAGGTCTCCATGACAACCATTAGATGCTATCTAAATGCCGGATGGTTGTTTGGGAGGGATGTCAGGAAAACATCTTTTCTGTCCCGAACAGAAACTGGACTTTAACTGGATCTTTGAATTTCCGGCCAGGTGGAGACAATTGGTGATGCCTACATGGTTGCCTCCGGTCTGCCAAGGAGGAACGGGAACAGACACGCGGTGGACATCTGCCGCATGGCGCTGGACATCTTGTCCTTCATGGGAACCTTCCAGCTCCGACATCTGCCCAGCATCTCTGTGTGGATACGGATTGGCGTACACTCAGGTAAACAACACGTCCCTACCTGCATGTCTTCACAAAGATGAAACGGTTTCCAGTCATCGTGTCCTTAGTTTAGTTTAGTTTCCTCCTGGAAGCTCACTGAACATCTGGTGTGTCCAGGTCCCTGTGCAGCAGGTGTTGTGGGGATGAAGATGCCCAGATACTGTTTATTTGGCGACACAGTCAACACAGCGTCTCGGATGGAGTCTTCAGGACACCGTGAGCAGAGCAGACACATGCACTCGTACAGGCAGAAAACTGACATTTCCTGCAGCGATTCCCTCGGCTCATGTTACTCCACATTCATCTCTCTAAAACATCTAGTCAAGTTACTGAAGCTACCAGAGAACCCGGTTAGGTTCATTTGACCCAATGTCTGCTTGGTTATCATCCTGCAGCCCTGCGGATCCACGTCAGCGAACCCACCATACACATCCTGCAGAGGACAGACTGCAAGTTCGAGTATGAGATCAGAGGAGAAACGTACCTGAAGGTAATCACTGGCCTCTACATCAAATGCAGTGAAGCAGTCGGTGCAGCTGGGAAAGTTTTCAGACAAACTCTGGTTCCATAAGTCCTAACTGGGAATAAATATGTCTGCTTCTGTCCTCAGGGTAAAGGTACAGAGACGACCTACTGGTTGACAGGAGAAACTGGGGAAGACTATGACCTACCTACTCCACCTACAACGTGAGCAAACAGACACAGAGGACCTAAAACGTTTACACACCCCTGTTAAAGTGCCATGATGATAAATCATTTCAAAACTTTTTGAACCCCAGTAGCCCTGCTGGGAACACTGGTTCAGGTGAAGACATAGTGAGAGAAGTTCAGTGGAAGGAAAAGAGGGGGTTCGAATCAGAACCAGTTTATATCCAGAATGTGTGAGGTCTGCAGAGATTTTCCCTTTTCCTGAACCTAGACCTGTAGATGGAGGGAAGGTCAGACCTGATGATCCTCTCTGATTGTTCACGGACTCCGACCCAATCTCTGGCGCTGATTAAAAACATCTCTTCTTAAAATTCCTCACTACTCGGGGTATTGGGTGATAAACATGTCTGAACAGAAAAACCGCCTAAAGGTGAAGCTGAGGACCAGATCGCACTCTTCAGAGGCTCAAACGTCTCAATGACCTTCTGAGTGTGAGTCTGAGGAAACCCCATGAATGATCATACTAAACCATGTGGGGTTTTTCTTCAGCTTAGATTGGGTCTAGTACAAAGATTATAGCTCTGGCCAGTCCTGCCCTCAGTACTGACAGTTAAACACAACGGTGGGAGTATGGTGATGCGGGGAAGCATGAGGTTCTGGGGCTATGAAGCTGGATCCCGTTGTTCAGGGAGAAAAGCTAGGCAGATCACTTTTATGCTGCTCTTTCAGCAAATTAAATTCCTGCAAATCAAAATTGAAGTTTAAGATTTCCTCATCTGCTGTTGAAATTTATACTGTAAAATTCCCACAACTGATATGGTATTACCATGGAATAAAATAACCCTTCATTTGTCCCTCGGTGGGGACATTTCAGGGCATCAGGCTCCTCTCTCACACAGTGGGACATCACCTCTGCTCCTAATTTAAATAATTAATGGCCAAGCATGGCAGGAAGGATAGAAACTCTTCAGAAAAATTGGTACTTCCACGTCAAAGTTCACCAATCTCTGATCGATGTTTTTTAATGCTTCCCCTCCCCTTTGCAGAGAGAATGTCCAGCGCCTGCAGCAGGATCTCGCCCACATGATCCTGGCATGTCTGGAGCATCGCAAACGAGGCTCGGTGCGGAGGAGGAAGGTGCATACAGGTGCGGACGAAGATGACAAAGGGCGGGAATCCGAGGTGGATTCTGAAGACGGACATCCTGAGTATCTGCAGCTAGCCACCGTGGACAACACCCTCAGCACCTTCTTGTAAACCGGTGCAGTCTCAGCTTTGTGATGTTGGAATACTCAAACTAAAGCAAGAAGTGAGCCTGGAGGAGAAGAATGGAGGAACCAAGATGGTGAACATTTTTTTAAATAAATTGTTTTAAGACCTTAAAGCCTTTAACTACATGAGCAGGTGAAGCTTAATATTAATCATCAGATGCTCTGTTTCCTGCGTCTGAACTTTTTATAAAATGTTTAAGAATTGAGACTATATTCTTCTGTTTTTGCACATTAACTGCTCTCCTTTTACATCAGTGCAGCTTTAATGATTGTATTGTGATAACAGCCTTTTTCAGTCGGGCTGTTGAATCTTTGTAACGGGAGGAAACGATTTAAAAACATTCGTCTTAAACCAAAGAAATCTTTATTTTTGTAGACAACAGTAACAATCAGACAGTAAATAAAAAAAGAGCTAACTTCCTGTTGTGCTGGAAGATGTTCAGATCCTGATGAAACACAGCACATTAAAACACAGCGTTACCTAAAGCCTGTACAGGTTCATCAGAGGGGTACATTTTATGTGTCACATTGCTTCAGAGAAATAAAATGCATCCCGGCCCTGAAGGCAGCAGATCAAACAAAGTCCAGCATCGAGAGAGAGGTCTTCTAGACTGATACATCTGGTGGGTTTTTATGCACTGTAGTGCAACACTAGGTGGACCTTTCTGCTTCAGATGTTAAATGAAAACACGATGAAACAGCAGAAACCACTAAACAGAAATTATGCCGACAACGTGTCCATCCAAAGTAACACAACATGCAACGGGAGGTTTGTAAAATGTAGAGGTGCATCTCAATAAATGAGATCATCGAAACGATGTTTTAGTAATTTAATTAAAAAAGGGATTCAGGTTCCGGAAGCCCAGCCTTTGATAGCAATCTTCAGCTTGTTAGGACTTCTGCCAAATGTTTTCCTTCCACTGAATTTTCCTTGAATGAGCTTGGATACAGCACTGCGAACAGCCAGCTTCTTTAAGCTCTTCTTTGACTTACCTTCATGGAGGGTGTTAGTGACACCTGCTGGACAACAGCCAGTATTGCCCATGAGTATTTAGGCCCTAACAGAATATTTCTCTATTCTAGACTCTTTATTTGGTCTGATGTAATATTCAGTTTTATGTGGAACTGTAAGCTAGAACCATCAAGAGTAACCAAAATAAACCCTGTGCGCCATTCAGTTACTGAAATAAATTAACTTCATGCTGATGTTCTAATTTATTGAGCTGCACCAGTAAAGTCCAGAGGAGGAAGAACATACAGGTAAACTTGAACTAATTAGAAAACCTGATGGTTCTCATTCATACAGACTGTTGTTTTAAAGTAGAAAAAAGGCTCATATAAAGACCAGACCCATCCACACAAACATAAAAAAAACAAAATATACAAACAAAAATAAAGTCGTCATGCACCCATTTCATCCAAATAATGAAGAGAAGGAACAAATCCTGCCAGACTGGAAAATGATTCATTCAACTATGAACATGTTGGGCCAGTCTTCCTGCTTTAACTCAAGGCACTGAGCGATCCGAGTTAGAAAGACTGGACGTAACAAAGATGGCTGCACCTCTGTCATCCTGTCACGTTTTAGGGATGCACCGATAGGAAGATTTGGGCCAATATCGATATCTGATATTAACACCATATTTTTCTACCATTTCAACATAGTGAAAAAACGACCGGACTGCTGACATTGCTTCTCTACGTCATTTAAACTACCCACAATCCTGTGCTGCACCACTGTCACATGGCCAAACAAAAACCACATGGCCGACCTCCTCGGGTCAGTCAGTGTGACAGCAGGAGGTCACAGATTGATCGGCTGATACCGATGTTAATGCTGACATATGTGCCCCCCTACTAACGATTATCATCTGCATGTTCTTAAAGTATAAATCAACTATTCTAACATTTACTGGTTTAAGGATCCTACAGATACTGGAGCTCTGCTCCTATTTTTACACACAACTAATCTACGGACAAACACGAAGACACGATTTGAAGTCTGGATTGTCTCTAATTGGTACCTTAACTGCCTACAGTGGTCAGTCGGTGCAACAGCAGGAGGCCACATAACACCTACTGACCGATGGCACCTAACATGGCTGCAGACGTCTGAGGAGCAGAGATGATCTCCTTCTGCTGTGGGTTACAGAAATATATGTTTAAAACATCCGTCGTTTGCTTCCAGCAGGCCAGACCTTCCTGTACTTTATTCAACATACATTTTGTTCAGTTATGATGATGTTTCTAAATTTCCCTTTGAACTCTGGCAAAAGTTAGGCTTAAAAAAACATACCATAATTATTGGCACCCCTGGTAAAGATGTGAACTTAAGCTTTAAAAGAAATTATTTTTATGGGGATTCAGTGACCTCAAGATGGCGCTCTTGGCTGTCGTTCTCTAGCCTTGGGCTCTGGAGGTTGGTGGGAAGATGGAGGTCCTCGTCCAGCTTTGTTTCTCACAGCATTGAGTGTTTTTTCATCATTGCTCTGACTGCAGATCTGAGGATGTTTAGGTGAGAAACTTTTTCCTGTAGATACTGCCTTGAATGAGATGTTTTCTTGTCTTTCCTGTTTTCAAGAGTGGGTAAGAAAATGGGTTTCTGTGATCAGATTGATGCTGCAGGCAAACAGGAAGTTGCTAATTCCCAAAGTAAAGCAGCTTCATTTTTTCCGTAGGAGTTAATAATAACAGAGATATTTAACTTAAGGCTGGATCTTTCTACTTTTACCACTGTGCTCTTATGTTATTACACTGAAATCTTTATTTAGTTTAAGGCTTTTTTACACATTCTAATCAGAGATGCAGATAACTGAAGGTTGCTGGATGTCCAGCAGAAGAACAGAAAATGAAACTCGTGTCTTCATAGATTCAACATAAAACTGTGCCTTTAAGACGGCTGCTGGAGACAAAGGGGCTAAAAATCCACTTTAATAAAGTTAATTCATTCTGTCTGTTAGCTGTGGTCTGAGGTTCATATATAGCTCAGTTAAATGGCCAAACCAACAAAAACTTCCCTCTGAAAATGGTAGAAATACAGGAAAAAGGTGCCAAAGTCGGAGATAATAATAGGAAGCTTTAACAGATTAAATGAAAATCTGACAAACTAGAAGCAAAAGGAATGAGATGAAGCCCTCATAAAGATCAGGGCTCCTGTAATTTATAGAGGACTCTTGTCCTCTGTCCAGTCTTTTGATTATGTGTCCTCCTGTCCTCTATCTAAGCTCCCTAAAGTCCTCTTGACTCAGCAGCAGCAGCCTCTGGAGGTGCAGCTGCACCTGGATACTCAGGTGTGTGATCAGCAGCTGCTGCACAGTAACTTCTCAGGTTACTTTAGTGAAGTCCAGCAAATTCAGAACAAGATTTAGGACCAAACTGTATCTCCTCATCCCCTCATATTGAAAAGAACGTACGTTTCTACAACAAAATACATCTAAAAAGGACAAAAATGTCTCTTTTATTACTGATGTGCTGTAATATTGAATAATTTACACCTGGCGGACCTACCTACTCCTCCAGTATACATGAGGAAGACCTAATTGACCGTTCCTAGTTCCTAGTCAGACTGGTTGTGAGGAAGACCATGAGTCTGATCACTGCTAAGTCCAGGGTACAGCAGCCCAAAGAGACATGAGGATGCGGTGACTCGTATCGTCATGGCGAAAGGGGCGGATGTTGGAAGGTGTTACAATCAGGTAGATGCAACCTCAGGGAAACTGAAAACTGTATAATATTTTCTTATTTATCATTAATGTTGAGGCGGGGTGTGTGCAAACTGAGGAGAAAGCCTGTGGTTCAGTAGCTGAAATGTTTCACACACCTGTCAGTTCTTCTTGTACTTTTACAGGTCGTTTCTGTCCAATTTCAACCCCAGGTAGGAGCCAAATGAAGAAAGTTAAAAGCAGGTGTACTTACTTTTCTATCGTGACTGTATTAGGTGTAGCATGAATAAAAATAGGGAGGTGCTGCCTCATCGCTGGGGGGAGTGAAGATGGAGACAACTGACAGATGCCACAGTAGGAAGAGTCATGATGCAGATGCTGCTCAATTCTTCACACTGTCAGTCACTCCTCAGCGGCACCAAACCAGCCTCTCAGTGAGCTGTCTGAGGGCAGAGGTCCGATTCTGTCACCTCAGGGTTCTGCACTTGGGTTCAGCCAGCTGTCATGTGAATCTTTGGTTCTGATTTACTAAGCTCCATTACTGCCCTTTGGTTATCTACATAAAATTACACAGAAAATGTTTTGAAGCATATTACTACAGCTGATCCGGTTCATATAGAAGTTCTGCTGACAGCCAGGTGATGGAACCAACGGAGGTACCACTCCTAGGGCGTCCTGAGGTTCTACATGCGGGACCCGTGGATCTGGAAAAGCTGTAAACCAAAACAAAAAAAAACATTAGGTTCTGCTACAGTGACATTGTTACCATGGCAATGGGACAGAACCATCTGATCCGCTCTGAGCTGTGGTGTGGCTGCAATGACTGGGATGATGATGATGGTGATGACTGCATGACATTTCATGTGTGTGGATGTTGTTCATGTCACTGTGTGTGTTTGCAGACTGAGCTCTAACACACGAGCTGGAGTGAAACGTCGGGGATGCTTCATGTCACAGAATCGCTTTACAACCACAGACCTCTTCCTACCACACTTTTTCCTTCCACTCAACTTTCTATGAATATGACTGAACACAGCTCTCTGTGAACAACCAGCTTCTTTGGCAATGAGCTTAAGTGTCTCATTCTTCCTGTGGAGGGTGTCCTTGACTGGCTTCTGGACATCGGTCCAGTCAGCGGTCTTCCTCATGGTTCTGTAGCCTGCGGACCCAGACTGAGTTTGGAGTTAATTAGCTGATATGGGGGCGGGACACCATGAGTTTTCAGTATTTCATTTTTTCACAATATTCTAATTTTCTGAGACACCGAATTTTGGTTTTTCATTCTCTGGAAGCCAGAATCATCAAAACTTCAAGAAATTAAGGCTGAAATATGTCACTCTATGTGTGATGGATCTATATAATTTATAAGTTTCACTTTTGAAATGAGGGACAGAAATATTGAACCTTTTCACGATCCTAAATTGTTGGTGCTGTACTTGTAAGTGATCCAAGGCAGCAGTAAACCACTCCAGACCCCACATAGTTCAGCTCTAACATAGAGGCGACTTACTTGCTGTAGTTTCGCTGACATGGTTTGTCTAATTAGCATTTTAGTGGTATCTGATTACCTGAACGAGCTCAGCTAAAGCTCATCGCTGTGCCATGAAACTGCCCCGTGTTTCTGCAGACGTACAAACACACAATAACCCAGCAGATCTACCCACTAACATCCTCTACACGGTTTCTCACCCATTCCTGCCTCCCTTTGGAACAAAGAAACAAGACTCCCTCATTCTCTAAGCCACTCATTCGGTGTGGTTTCTCTCTCTCCCTCTTCTTCCTCCTCTTCCTCCTTCGCTGCCTCCTCCTCTTGCATCTCTGGCGGCTTGATTCAGTATGAGTGAAGGAAGAGGAAACACAAAGGAGAGAAAGGAAAGAAAAAAGCGAGACAAAAATAATAAAAATGTAAACGCTGATGAGTGTCAGAAGGGAGTGGGATGCTGAGAGACAAGTACAGAAAGATCTACATCAACACATCCTTGTGAGAGATGGCGAGGAAGATGGTCGGTGGTAGCAGGAAGGAGAAGCAGGGCTGTGAGGATGATGCAGCGAATGACATTTTGAGGAGTGACATTTGCAGCATTTGATGCATGGCACAGGATCAAAGCACACTCATCTACTCCAGTTGGAGGAGAAGGGCTTCCTTCTCTCTCCTGCATCCATCGTTACAACATAAACACGTTTGGACGGACTGAGGACACGGACAACTGTCTACCACAAGACTTTCATCAGCAGCTTGACAGCCTTCAGGCTGTGTTGTAATCTGTCACCTTGGTTTTGTGGCTCTGCTCTGTTCCCAGGCCAGATCCAGACGTGTGAAGCTCCTTCGATACGACGCACAGGAACTCAGCCTGGTCCTCTGTCCCGTAGCTGTACGAGGAGCCGATGTTCACCATCTAGAAGAGGAGCAAGGAGCACAGAAGACAGAGACAGACACAGAGACATTGTGGTTGTCAGGGAGGGTTACGACTTGGGCGGCACAGAAAACACAGGCGGAGATCTGCTGACAGAGGAGATCCTCCTTGGTGCTCATGCAAGGTTGAGGTTTAGGGAGGCAGGGAATCAAAATGAAAGCAGCTATGGGCTCAGCAGCGCCGCTCAGTCAAATCAAGGTTCTGGTAGCAGCAGCACAGCATGCAGTGGAGCTGGGAGGCGAAGCAACAAGACAGAGAGTTTTTAACCTACAGCTTGTCTATTTAGGAGCAAAGCCCAGAAGATCTGGACTTGTTCTCAGAAGATACAATTACAGACAAACACTGGTTCCAGGAACCCAAAAGAGACTAAGTCCAGAGACCAGTGCTGGTTTGACCTTATTAAACTCTCCACACGTCTCAATCTGATGGATTTCTCTTGTGTTTAGAGATTCGTCCACTTGTCCGCTTCTGGTCACCAGAGAGAACGTCGTTCTTCTTTCAGTTTCTCCCTTCCAGGGCTCGCCACAGCGAGTCATCTGTCTCCATCTAATCTTCTGCATCTCCTTCTCTCACGCCCACTACCTTCATGTCCTCTTTCTGTCCATCCATAGAGATTCCTCTCTGGTCTTTCTCCAGGCCTCTGGCCGTGCAGTTCCAGCCTCAGCATCCTTCTACTGATGAACTCACCATTCCTCATCTTCAAGTCCAACCCATCTCAGTCTGGCCTCTCTGGCTTTATCTACAGCACATCTATCCTGAGGTGTTCCTCTGATGTCCTCTTTCCTCATCCTGTCTCTCGTCACTCCCAGAGAGAACCTCAACATCTCCATCTTTTTTGGCAAAAAGTAAACTAAAAGCTGGAATGTATGAAGGTACAATACCTTGTTAAAGTATTCATACCCCTGCAGCCAGAAACCTCTGTATATTTTATTGGGATTTTATGTGAAAGACCTACAAGCCTGTAGATGTTTAAGGCTGGTAGAGACTGCAGCTGGACCTGCAGAAGAAAGGTGATTCTACAAAGTAATGACTCAGGTGGCTGAATACTAATATATGCCACAGTTTAAAGGTCTGTAAAAATTTAAAAAGCATAAATAATTTTCATTCCACTTCACATTTAGTTTATGTGCTACAATCAGTCACATAAAATCCCACTCAATCACAGAGTTTGTGATTCTACTGGAAAAAATGTTCTAAAGTTCACAGGATATGAATAAATGTTGACTCTTACCGCTACTAATAACTCCAAAGTGGAGCTTTGTGGATTGTGATGTTTCCACACCTTCAACACTGTGTTTCTGTGTCTACACTTTCTTTAGATCATGTGAAACATGCAGACATCAGAGATTAAACCAGCTGGTTTTCAGCCAAGTATCTCCCTTTCCTTTTGCTAAGAACAATAAAAACATTAAATAAACAGAAAAACCTCCCCTACAGAAAGCCAGTAAGGCACTCCACACCAAATTAATGCCAGACTGGCTGCTAATACAGACACAGCGTTAAACTACGGCCTTCTTGTTTTTATTCATCAGTCTAAAGAGTGGTTTTGGGTTTCCAGTGATACCACATATAAGCAGAGTGTGAGTGGTAGCCCTGCGGTCACATAATGGTGTATGTATGGCAAGCTATTTGTGTATTTATTCAGAATCCTTCATATCAGGTCATTTACGTCAACCATTTACAACCTATGTTAGAGTTAAATTTGCCATCAGTGCCACCAGAGAATGAATATAACTAGGTTCTTACCTAGCGCCACCTAGTGTTCAAACACCATCACACCACGGTGAACCATTATGAAACGCTTTCTGCCAACAGAAAAAATGCTAAAGTAGACTACCTGTAGTTACACCTCACATGGACTCACAGGAACAACCCTCAGTTACTGAATCATCAATTTTCTTTCCCTTCTTAAGTTTAAGGGGTACAGAAAGCAGGGTTAAGGTCAGGGAATCAGACCAAGGGTCAAAACTGAAGGGTCAGCAGCAGCGTGAGTCCAACCCACAGTCCAGAGCAGTCCGGTGCGGGGCTTTCTGCAGGTGCGCACGCTGACCTGCTCAAACTTCCAGCCGTCCGACATGGTGGAGACCATCTGGGTTAGCTCCTCCTCCTGGCACTGCAGCACTCTGTAGACGTGCTTGGGTGGTACCTGCTGGGGGAGAGACAGCAAAGAGGGGAGGACACCAATTAGGTCCAATGAGATAAAGAATGCAGAAAACATGTAAATCATAACAGAATGTAGTCATTTTATACCCCATAACTAAATGCAGCCAATGCAGGATCTTAAGCCCTAAAACAACAGCTTCCATGAACTCAAATAAAGCAGAGTTCATGAGCAGCCATTAAACACAGATAATCTAAAGTGACTAAAATCCTTTAATTTTCATATTTTTGCATCATTTTTATCCCGAGGCAGAGCGGAGCAGTGAGTCAGTTACAGAGGAAGTGGGCGAATGTTTCAGAGGCATTATGTAAGGAAACAGAAATGACTCCTAAAAAAAGATTGTTTGTATGTGAAAATCTAACATTGTATAACAGCTAAATATTAAGGAGCCATTTATTCTTTATGTAATCTGTAATTTAGGATTTATTTTTTGCTACGGGTGTCCCCCCCCGAAACACAAACTGCAACAAGATGGAAATAAACAGCAGTATTTAATATTGACCCAGTTTTGATTTGGGTCTGATACCAATATGTTAAAAAATGTCAAACATCCGCTGATACCGATGTTAATGCTGATATATCGTGCATCCCTATTTTATATTAAATATATTATTTATATTTATATTAAATATATTAAAATATTAACCTTGTGCCTCCCTGAATAGCTGCTGGGGCCTTTTTATCTGAGGTTAGGACAAATAATGAAACAACACGACCCTGAAACTGGCCTGAAGAGTCTCTTCGCAGCCTCTGGACCAACTTAGATCAGTTCTATTTTAAGACCATGAACTCTTGAACTTATCAAATAAACAGAATACCCTAAACTAAATGCACATTCCTTAAAGAGCAGTTACTGAACTTTGGTACCATTATTTTGTTTGAGAAAAATTAGGTATTATTTGTTTGGCATTTCAGATCCAGTTTAATTCAGTTCAATTCAGTTTATTTATATAGCGCCAATTCACAACACATGTCGTCTCAAGGCACTTCACAAAAGTCAGGTACATACATTCCAATTAATCCTAATCATTGAACAGTGCAGCCAGATTCTGTTATTTATTCAAATTGGATAAAAAGTTTTTCTATCTAAGGAAACCCAGCAGATTGCATCCAGTCAGTGACTTGCAGCATTCACTCCTCCTGGATGAGCATGTAAGGAAGTGGACAGTCACTGGCGTTGACTTTGCAGCAATCCCTCATACTGAGCATGCATGTAGCGACAGTGGAGAGGAAAAACTCCCTTTTAACAGGAAGAAACCTCCAGCAGAACCAAAACCAGGCTCAGTGTGAGCGGCCATCTGCCACGACCGACTGGGGGTTAGAGAGAACAGAGCAGAGACACAAAGAGAACAAAGAAGCACTGATCCAGGAGTACTTTCTATGGGAAGGAAAGGTAAATGTTAATGGATGTAGCTCCTTTAGTCGTTTCACCTAGAAAGAAAGAACAGATAAACTCTGAGCCAGTTTTCAAGGTTAGAGTCTGAAGAGAGCACATAGAGTTAGTTACAGTAAAAGCTCAGTCAGTAGCTATGTCTAGGAGAGAGAAAGGGTTAAACACTGAAAGACAGGGCCATGTGGATCATCGGTAGAGGGTGAGCATTAAGTTGTCGCCAGCAGAAGCTTGGAGGATTCCCCTCTCCAGAAAGGTGTCACAGGTAGACACAGAGTCAGGCCAGGTGTAGCTTCTAGGAAGAGAAAAGAGAGAGAACAAAGTTAAAAGCTGAAGTAACAGCAAGTAATGCAAAATTGAAGAGTAGTGTGAGAAAGTAGCGAAGAGGGTGAAAGTGGTCATTATGTCCTCCAGCAGCCTAAGCCTATAGCAGCATAACTACAGAGATAGCTCAGGATAACCTAAGCCACTCTAACTATAAGCTTTATCAAAAAGGAATACTAAAGGAATACTAACACTTTTTATTTATTGCACATGTGTTTCTTGTTTTAAATTCTATTCTGGATTTAACAGGGAGCCAATGAAGGGAAGCTAAAGTAGGGGAAATATGATCTCTCTTTTTAATTTTCATCAGAACTCTTGCTGCAGCATTTTGAATCAGCTGAAGGCTTTTAACTGCATTTTGTGGATATCCTGATAGTAAAGAATTACAATAGTCCAGCCTTGAAGTTTCAAATGCATGGACTAGTTTTTCAGCGTCACTCCTGGACAGGATATTTCTAATTTTGGCAATGTTCCGGAGATGAAAGAAGGAAATCCTAGAAACCTGTTTAATATGGGATTTAAATGACATGTCCTGGTCAAAAATAACACCAAGGTTTTTTACTTTATTATCAGAGGTCAATTTAATGTCATCTAGGTTAAGTGATTGACTAAGCAGTTTCTTTTTTAAAGACTCCGGTCCAAAGACGACAACTTCTGTCTTGTCTGAATTTAGAAGCAGAAAATTTAAAGTCATCCAAGTTTTTATGTCTTCAAGACATGCTTGTAGTCTATCTAACTGGTTGGGTTCATCAGGATTTATGGATAAGTAAAGCTGAGTGTCATCAGCGTAACAGTGAACATTTATTCTATGCTGCCTGATAATTTGACCTATTGGAAGCATATATATAGTAAAGAGAATTGGCCCAAGTACTGAACCCTGTGGTACTCCACAATTAACCCTGGAGTTTAAAGATGATTTATCATTTACATGAACAAACTGGAATCTGTCAGACAAATAAGATTTAAACCAGCCTAGTGCTGTCCCCTGATCCCTACAGCATATTCCAGCCTTTCTAAGAGAATATTATGATCGACTGTATCAAATGCAGCACTGAGATCTAACAGAACCAGTACAGACACAAGTCCATTATCTGAGGCCATAAGAATATCATTAGTGACTTTCAGCAGAGCTGTTTCAGTGCTATGATGAGCTCTGAAACCTGACTGAAACTCTTCAAACAGGTCATTGCTGTGTAAATGCTCACACATTTGATTAGCAACTATTTTCTCAAAAATTTTAGATAAACCAACAGTCCAGTTCAACCAGAATTTTTAGTTCAAACAGGTATTAAATGGTCCGTTTATTGATTTCTGAATGAGTTTGCCAGAGTAAGCGATGGATAAAATGTTAAAATCACGGTTGGATTTGGCAAATCAAAGATAAAGTGTGTTAATTTAAAATAAATCCACGTGAAAACCTCTGCATTACAAAGCATTATTTGACTTTAGTTCTTTAGAAAGTGAAAAAAGAAAAACGTGTCAGGAAAATCCAACCTTTTTTCCAACCTTATCTAGACCGGGAAAAAAATAAAAGTAAAGTCCAGAGTTTTCAAGACTGTATAGGAACCATGTTTGTACCTAAACCTGGTTTATTTGCATTGGTCATTGATGCACGGGTCCAGATAAAACAACATGGTGCTGATGAAAGATGAAACCATTTAACCTTTGCGTGAAGGGGAATTTCACCCAAAACGCCAAGACGTTCTGTTGTGTTGAAGCTAGACTAGGTCCAGTAGCAGATTCTCATGGTGTGATAAGGACTTGTATACAAGAATGTACAGCATTATCCAACTGCTTTAAGAAAAGGAACAATTATTTCCACTGCTGCTAAAATAGGCTCTTATGCTTTGATACACATGGAATAATACAGAAGAAACAAGCTAACGTTTAGCAGCAGTTTTATGTGGTTTTTCACAGGCCAGCTGCTTTACAGAACAACCAAACATAGCTTGCAGACTGCAGTTTTAAAACAGAGTAACATTAACCAGCGCGATGTGTGCTTCTCCTTTAGCATCATGACAAACTGGGTTTTTAGACCAAAAATATTTGCGAGCAATCAAACAGCAGCACTGCATAACTGCATATAGACTGATTAAACTATGGTCAGTGTGAGCTTTCTCTGGCATCTCATTAAAGCCGTAGGAACAGTATGACGAAAAATCTTTGTGTTTTTGAGAACATAGTTTTAGCCTGTTAATATTTAGACACAACAGTGCATCTTTGTTATGCTTTAACGACTTATAGGTTAGAGCTAAATGGCTGAAGATGAAACCTGTTCTTCTCACCTTGGTCCAGAAGGCGGACTGGACTGAAATTTAATGAAAAGGCTGAAGACTTCTTACTCATAAATACTTCAAATATTAGAAGAAAATCTGGATTCTTTAGAGCCAAAATATGCAGAAATGAGCTTGGACACTAAACCCTTTGCACTCAGATTGTGGTGTGAACTTACCTGTGTGGCCTTTGAGTCCCTCTCTATGATCCTCTCCTTGATCAGCTTGATCAGCGGGGTGATGTTGTAAAACTCTGCCTCCTCCAGGACACCTTGAAACCGGGGAATAAAAGCTGTGATGCATTGTGATCCCTGCATGCCAGATAAATTCACTTGCCTCTAGATTTTCGTACAAACAGATTAATGCAAAATATATATTATTTGAATGCTAATTTCTCTGTTTAAAATTACACAAACAATCTAAAACATTTTCACCAAAACACCATCATGTGTTTCAACTCTAACTGGACTTTTTCTACTACAATCTCATTATTGTTTGTTATTTCTGTCTTTTATCCTGCAGCTGGTGGTTTAACAACTGTTCATGACATTAATATTAGCATTGTCTTAAATATGTATCTATTGTTTTCAGGTAGATGAGTTTTAGCATCTCTACTCATTTTTATTTTTCAAGCAATTTCAACAACAACCCGAGGAGCAATAGAAGCTGTCTCATTCAGATAATCTCACTGTTTTCCAATTAAAGAAGCACCATTACATTTTACCATGTTGTTATGTTCATTCTGTTAAGTATCTGCTAAAGCGTCCAATGCAGCTGCAGAAGTAAATATGCATAATAAACCTGCCTAAAACATACAGCTGTAGGCGTTAATATTGACATTGCAAATGAACATTAGAGCTGTGAGATATCAGAAAAACATTTAAATACTATTGCTGATATCGATTACAATTAGCCCACTTTCCTTCATCACAATGTCCCCACCAAACACGCCACTAAAACTATTCATTTAGTGTGGGCATCGAGGGCAGTGGATGTGTTTCCAATAAGCCAAAGATAATACCAGAATTTGCAGAATTTGCATGCATGACACTTTAAATATAGGTTTACCAGGTATTGCATCAAAGTGATCCTTTCCATTTGCAGAATTGCACACACTGATATTGTGATGACGATTGTGATTCAATATATTGTGTAGCTCCAATGCAAATCTCTGCATGTTTTTATTTATTATGCAAAACACTGAAGCAGCAAGGATCATAGCCCTGCTGCTGCATGATACACCATACTGGGATATATTCAGTTTAAATCAGCTTGAAGTTTGAGCCTGATTAGTTTTGATCGATTAGTTGGATTGTGGGACAGAAACAGCTAAATTGACACACATTCTCTAGATTAATTGAAAAGAGCGCATCATATTTAGGAAATATAGTAATTTTTCAGATACATATTTTTAGTCTTGTCAACAGCTTCTGCTCCAGCCCAACAAAATAATCATCCCACATCCTTAAGACATCTGAAAAGAGTTGAAGGTGTGAGACCTTCCTCTGCGAGCTCCTTGTTGTAAACCAGTTTGCCGTGCCGCAAGTAGTTCAGGATGGGACCAAAGTAGGTGGGGTCTCTGTCGATGACATAGGCTCCGGTCTCATCCTGTAACAAACAGAGAGGAAGAGACAGACAAGAAAAACGCAACCTATTACTCCGTTATCACATCAGATACAGGGTTCCTGCTCATTGCTAAGACCAAACATTTCTTGGAAGGACGCAAGGATGGAGGATAGACGGAGGGATGGATGGATGCATGGGAGGGATGGATGGATGATGGGTGGATGGATGGATGATGGGTGGATGGATGGATGATGGGTGGATGGATGGATGATGGGTGGATGGATGGATGATGAGTGGATGGATGGATGATGGGTGGATGGATGGATGATGGGTGGATGATGGTTTGGGGGGATGGTGGATGTGGGTGGATGGATGGTTGATGGGTGGATGGATGGATGATGAGTGGATGGATGGATGATGGGTGGATGGATGGATGATGGGTGGTTGGATGGATGATGGGTGGATGGATGGATGATTGGGGGGTTTGGATGGATGATGGGTGGATGGATGGATGATGGGTGGATGGATGGGATGGGGTGGATGGATGGATGATGGGTGGATGGATGGATGATGGGTGGATGGATGGTTTGATGGGTGTGGAAGGTGGATGATGGGTGGATGGATGGTTTTGATGGGGGATGGATGGATGATGATTTGGATGGATGGATGATGGGTGGATGGATGGATGATGGGTGGTTGGATGGATGATGGGTGGATGGATGGATGAAAGGGGGTGGTTGGATGATGGGGGATGATGGGGTTTTAGGGGGGATGGATGGATGATGGGTGATGGATGGATGAGGGTGGGATGGATGGATGATGGGGGGATGGATGGGTGATTTGGGGGATGGATGGTTGATGGGTGGATGGATGGAATGATTGGTTTGGGGGATGGAAAGATGGGTGGATGGATGGATGATGGGTGGATGGATGGGGGGTAGGGGTTGGGTTTGGAAAGGAATGGGGGGATGGATGGATGATGGGTGGGGTGGGGATGATGGGTGGGTTTGGGATGGGTGATGGGGGATGGATGGATGATGGTGGATGATGGAAAGATGTTGGGGGGATGGGGTGATGGGTGGATGGATGGTTTAGGGGGGGATGTTGGTTGAAAGGGGTGGATGGTGGATGATGGGTGGATGGATGGATGATGGGGGGGGGATTGGATGGATGATGGGTGGTTGGATGGATGATGGGGGATGGGGTGGATGATGGGTGGGTGGATGGATGATGGGTTTGGGTTGGGATGGATGAGGGTGGGTGGATGGGTGAATGGGTGGGGGGGGATGGATGATGGGTGGGTGGATGGATGATGGGTGGGGGGATGGATGATGGGTGGATGGATGGATGATGGGTGGATGGATGGATGATGGGTGGAAAGGTGGATGATTTGGGGGGATGATGGAGGAGGGTGGGTGGGTGGATGGTTGATGGGGGAAAGGATGGATGAGGGTGGGTGGATGGATGATGGGGGGATGGTGGATGATGGGTTGGATGGATGGATGATGGGTGATGATGGAGGGTGATGGGTGGATGATGGGTGGATGGATGGATGATGGGTGGATGGGGGGATGATGGGTGGATGGAGGAGGGTGGTGGTGGATGGATGATGGGGGATTTGGGTGGATGATGGGTGGATGGATGGATGATGGGTGGATGGATGTGGTGGGTGGGGGGATGATGGGTGGATGGTGGGTTAGGGTGGGTGGGATGGATGAGGGGGGGAGGATGGATGATGGGTGGATGGATGGATGATGGGTGGGTTGGATTGGATGGGGGGTGGATGGATGGATGATTGGGTGGGTGGAATGGATGAGGGGGGGATGGATGGATGATGGGGGGGGTGATGGATGATGGGGGGGTGGGTGGATGATGGGTGGATGGATGGATGATGGGTGGGGAAAGGGTGGATGATGGGTGGATTTGGGTGGATGGATGATGGGGGGTGGATGGATGATGGGTGGATGGATGGATGATGGGGGATGGGGGATGATGGGGGATGGATGGATGGATGATGGGTGGGGGATGGGGGTGATGGTGGATGGTGGAGGGGGTGGATGGATGGATGATGGGTGGATGGATGATGGGGGGAATGGATGGTGAAAGGGGGGATGGTGGGTTGATGGGTGGATGGATGGATGAGGGGGGATGGATGGGGGATGATGGGTGGATGGAGGTTTTAGGGTGGATGGATGGTTGATGGGGTGGATGGGATGATGGGGGATGGATGGTTGATGGGTGGATGGATGGATGATGGGTGGATGCATTCCCATACACACGGCAGAAACCAGGCAGATTTTCCATACATGGATCAGGTTCTCTGTTCCATCTCATCAGTAAACTTCCTGTTCTAGATAACTCTCCTATTTATAGCTCTTCTTCTCTTTTATCAGTAATTTGTCAGATTTGGTGTTTAGTTTTGTTTCCTTTTAGGTCACTTCCTCTGCAGAGTACATTAGCCTCTATTTATAGACCTGAAAGTTCACCAGATGGAAGATAACATCATGCTGCACAATTTCCTTCTATGTTGTAATGACTGCACTAGAAAAGTGTAACCATGAACTATCTGAAGCCGCGCCACCAGTACAGGACGGGTTCTGCTGATACCTTCATTCAAGGCCGGGGTTTGATGTTTTCTTTTACTTTCATTTGCCAGCAGAATAGTATCATCATCTGGTAATCTAACCCTCCTCCTCCTCCCAAAAACTTGGTATCACCCAACCCGCTTTCTCCACCAACCCGTCACTGTTTGCTGTACTTTTGATTCAGTCACTGGTGAGAGTGGTTGTATTCTCAAAAAAGTGGACAGACAACGATTTTTCACTGTGGGTCGACACCTTGTAAAAAGACCGAAAATCTAAATGAGTGAAATATGTATAAATATTGTTAAGTTAGTTTTCTCTATGCCGCTCGCACACGCCTGTACACGCAGACACACTGAATGGCGGCGCATGTGGACTAGCTCCTAAATACAGTGGTACCCAGGTGCTTTGTTAGACCCGTCACCTGGACCTCTGGTGCTGAAGGTCCAGATGTTTTCAGAACAGCCCTGAATCTCATGAAAGAAGACATTTAGGAGTTCATGTCTGTTCAACAGATGCATTAAGCCCCAAATGACAGACTTCACATTTTTATTAAGAACAATCCGATTTGTTTCTATTGTGTTCCATATAATCACAGCCCGCTCCACCCAACCTGACAATAAGTCTAAAGGAAAAGAAGACAAAAAGTGGTTATTTGCGCACACGCTGCACTGCGACTGCGCCACTAAGAGCACAGACTCAGGTGGACTGGGTATTTGTCCATTTTGGAGAAGTCCAGAACAACTGTTTGGTCCAGGAGCGTTGGCCTGCCTCATTAACCACCGAAAAGTTACACTGAGTGCATCAAACAGGGCTTAAACAGGGGGGACGGGCCCTTAGAGCAGCGTGGAGCCAACCCCAAACAGAGAGGGAGGGTGTGCGCATTAAACCTGAGAGCTGGCTCAGAATGGGCTAATTGGACGCTAGCGCTAATCAATGATTCACCCAGCAAGACATGAGGTGGAGGTTCACTAATGAGCATCTTCAGGGTCATGATGAGAGACTTTCACCTGAGCTACAGGTGAAGTTAAATGGCCTGAAACAGTAGAACCCCCTCTGTGAGCTTCTGGCTGGATCTGCATCATGATGTCAAAAATATCTGATCTTTAGTCAAAAGGTTCATGAAAGGAGGAACATATTTTAATGAAATGTTGGGATAGCTCACAGCATAATTAAAATAAATAAATGTCTTTTAAGGGGGTTACAAATCCATTAAAATCTAGGAAAATTCAATTCAATTCAGTTTTATTTATATAGCGCCAATTCACAACACATGTCGTCTCAAGGCACTTCACAAAAGTCAGGTTCATACATTCCAATTAATCTTAATCATTGAACAGTGCAGCCAGATTCAGTTATTTATTCAAATTGGATAAAAAGTTTTTCTGTCTAATTAAAAAAAAAATCAATTTTATAGCAGTTTTCTTTTTAGATATGTAAGAAATGATGACAATGGAGCCTCAGATGTGGGAGAGAGAGTAAAATTTAAGTAGTCATTTACATAGATGAGAAAAGAAGCACATTTATTTGAGCTGCAGTAAACATAGTTTCTCTGAGTTTAAGAACAACGTTAGTCGGATGGACTGAGCAGAAAGTTTTTCTAAATATCACAAAATGTGTCATTATCTGCTTCAGCCAAGTGTTTTTTCATCAGTTATAAACTGTTAATCTTCATCCTTCTCTTAAACTATTAACAAAAAATTAAAACCAAGTCGAATTATTGTCAAGCTTTTGAAACACCACAATGCAGCATTCATGAATATGAAGGTGCTCTAAAAATGCCAAATATTTGGTTCTGTGTTAGAAAAAAGATGAAGTAAAAGTAAGCTTTTTATTAATTTATTAATAACAGAAAAACTGCAGAGTAAATACAGGAAAGTTAAGTAAATCAAGTAAAAGCATTAGAATGAATGTCTAAAACAGGAACGCAAAATTAGCCTGATTTAATAAATAAATAAATAACCCAATGCCAGAGGCAACGTTACGCCCTTTCATTCACTGTGTTGCCAGAAGTGTTTACAGAAAACCTGAGCAAAGGTAGAACTACTGATGGTTTCTTCTCCCTGAAACCAGCCATGTTGGCTGAGCTGAGACTGGATGAATCTGCTTCTGGATATTAAAATCAATCTCCAGGCCATTACGTTGTGATCCTGCTTATAATTGCTGCCTTCAACACACACATCCTTCTGCTGGGTTTTGTACCCAAACAACATGAAGCACTGCTTCTTCTGCTGCTGAATTCACTGAAGGTCCACAGTTACACGTTCAAAACTAAACTAGCCTAAAAATACAGTTAAATGACAAGAGAAAAGTGATTTCTGATGGATGTCAAGCTACTATTCACCCTCCCCGCCACAGCTTAATGACAGCAGGATGTAAGTAGGGGCAGTAATATCTTTCTCCTCTATATTTAGACCAGCAGGAGCGAGAAGATGATCAGTTTCTCTCTTATGATTCCTTTAGCTGCAAAGAAATGCAGGCAGATAAAGAACTTTGGCCTTAAGCAGCTTCTCTGAATGCGCCATACAGCTGATTATATCAGGCATTTTTAAAGGTTGCTGCTATCAGAGTGTTGCATAACCCGGAGGAACGAAGGCGCCCAGACAAAACAGGCGGCATGTTTGAAGACACTGAGCATCGGATTGATGCACTACTACTACTACTAATGGAGCGTCTGAGCCGGGTCAGAACAATCCATAAAACTAACCAAGCTGGACACGCAGAGGTAAGAAGTACATAGACGGGTAGAAAAACTCAGGTGTTCTGCTGAAAGCTGAAATATATGATTCAATACGATGTTTCTTTATTGTCAGAAGTTTGACTTGGATCTCAGACATCTATGAAATGTTCCATGTTTAGTTTCAGGATGGATTGATGAACAAAAGCCTTTTTCTCAGGTTAACCTTATTAACAGGGGATATAAACTGCACCTCCGGCCTGATGGTGACGTTCCTGATTCACAGCGGGGTCAGGGTTAGAGGCGATCTTATTAGCTACTCTCGCAATATTATTATTATACAACCGTATTCATGCAACAGATAGACTTTAATACCAGGTGGTTTTACAGTACTGCAAATCACTCCCATGTTCGATGTGTATTTGCTGTTTTATAAGGCGATTATCGGTGTAAAGTGTGAACAAAGCAGCCGAACACACATCCCCGGGGAGCTCCGACGCTGGTTGTGACAGCAGATGAGACCCACTTCTTCAATCCCTGCAATACTACGTTTAATTTTCGTCAAAGCCTGAGATGTGAATCCAATTATGAATAATGACTCATCACTTCAATTCAAAGACTATGCAGCAGTTTGTAAGATAGAGATTTGTCAGGGAAGATTACAGATTACAATGTCAGCAGATACCTGGGTATCAAACACCCTTGTAACTGAAATAAAGGGCAGAAAGACTTCACCAAACAGACAGAGCGACGTCTGGAGGTAAAACGGCGACTTTCAGTGAAAGGATATAAACAGGATGACAGGATGTGACAAAACGAGGAGAAAGTGTGCAGAAATGCAGGTGTGGGATCGTTTGTGCTGAAAATCACTGTGATTAGAGTGGAAGAGGTGTGACTGCAACACACACCCACACACACTCACACCCACACACACCCACACACACACACACACCCACACACACTCTTGTTTTGCTATATGTAGTGAGGACCATGTGTTGACTCCCATTGACTTCCATTGATTTTCAGTCATTTTCAACCCTTTCTATGCCCTAACCCTGACAATAACCCTAAACCTAACCCATTACCAGTGCACCCCTAACCCAAAATTAACCTAAATCCCAATTCACCCCTTATTTTCCAAACCCAACCGTTAGCAAAATGGGTCGTGGGGACCAGAAAAAGTCCTCACTTTTACCAACGGTCCTCAGTTTGATGGTGAAATCGGGAAAATGGTTCTCACTGTGATGCCAAGACGGGAAACACACACACACACACTCCTAGCCAAGCATAGCTGCAGGACAGACCGACGCTACATCAGCGTGACTTGACTTGACGGTGGAGGCATGAAAACATCAGAAGAATTCAGAGAATCTCTCAAACTCAAACCCAGTTCTGGTTCTTTATTCTGGCCGGCCCGTTTACCACCAAGTATATTGGTGGGATGGTCAGAGGTAGCTCCATCTTCACCATCACATCATTGATTCCTCTCCTCCTGTCTTCTCTGCTTGAAAGCTACATATATACAGTATATAGTTTAGCACCTCTTCTTCATATTTATCAATGCACGTTTTAAAGCGGTATTATGACTATAGAAATGCTCACACAGAAGAGGTCATAGAGCTCAAGTACTAAACCACAGTGAGGCGCTTTGTGTGAAAACAACACTCCGTGAATTTGTAGGGTTTTGAAATTTTTAAACCAAAACCGTTTTCTTTTAAGTTTTATTTTAAAAAAAATTTAAAATTTTGGACCCCTTTTTGTCTATTTAATCCAGAAAAGGTTGATATCATGAGACCCAAAAAACTACATAGGAAGATAAAATTTAGTTTAAAGGATCTTCTTTTTTTGGGGATCATTTCCCCACTTGGTTCTTTTAACCTAAAATTTTGGTTCCATTTATTTTCATGCGTATATGTCAACTCTTTTTTACATTCCAACAGAGAAATTTCATTCTGATCTGCACTTTGAACTACAAAAAATTGAATTTTATTCTATTCTATTTAAAATGAAACTTTAAGACTTATATAGCCATAAATTAGTAACGGTTTGCTTTAAAGTTAGACAAACTTGTGTATAAGCTGTTACAACATTTGGTTTTTCTCTCGCAGTCCAAGCTGCTCCCACAGGGAGTTACTTCAGGTTTATTGGAGCGATGCACCAACATCGGTATTGGCCCGATAAGTAAAACTGGGTCAATATTAACAACCGATGTTGATTTCATTGGTTGTATTGGAAGGAGGGGATATTTGTTTGGTTCATGTAACGGGTGTTGGGTGATGCAGAAAAAGGTTTTGGGGGAAGTTTAACTAAAGAAAGAGAAAGCAGCGTCAGGGGTTTGGGGGTTGAAAGGGTAGAGATTTTTTAAATATCATGCACCCCCTATTTTATCGTCTTTTTTCAAAAGAAAAAATGTTAAATGGTGGAGTCATGTTCTGCAAAAATTATTTGTGAGCAACTATTGTTACAACTGTAACTGTAAAGGCTTATAAAAAGCACCAGGGTTGGGTTTGAAATTTTTACATAAATAAATTTAAAAAAATAGCCCTTCGGGTTTTGGGTGGGGGTTTTTCAAAATGGGGAAACCTTTCACTTTTTCCAGGGCGGGAAGGAAACACTCTGCTTTTTCATATTTACCCTGCACCCGTAAAAGGGAAACCCCTTTCCGGGGGAAAACCCAAAAAACTTTAAATTTCCAGGGACAGGACAAATTTAAAACCCTCTGCAGAGAAAAAAAATTTTTCGGCTTAGGAAAACACCCAAAACAGCCCCCAAGGGCTTTATATCCCCAGCTTCAGTCGGGACAGCAAGGGTTTTAATTTTGGAAAAAACAAGTTTTAAATGAAACACATTGATGTTTTACCCTAAAGCCACAAAGTCTGCAGCTTTCACTTTATTCACTGCAACCAGTTTCCTCCCGCCACTAGGGACGGGGAGTTGTAAATGCAATGAAAAACAGTACACACGTTTTTATTCAACAGCCCCAGGGCGTTTTTCAAAATTAGAGGGAGGCTTAATTTATCATCTGGGGGTCACAAAAGGCCCTTCAGCCCTCCTCGGGGCTTTGGGTTTCTGACCCCTTTCTGTTTAAAGGAGGCCCCCAAAAGCGCTCCTCCTGAGAAATAACAAAATCATTTTTGAAAGTTTTCATTCATTTACAACAATGAAATGACGACACCTTAATGTCATTAAGGAAAAATCATCAATCTTTTAATCATTTTCTGCTGTTATTTCATTTTTCGTGCTGCATTGGGCAAGACAAATGATGCATGATGAATAAGTGCAAAAAGAAAACAAGATATGACAAAGCATCAAAACAAAAAAATACATCCATGCTATTGATTTTTCTTAACTTAAATATAGTTAGTGTTTAGTTTGCAGCTGTGAGCTTGCAGACTTTCTGCTCTGCTTATATAACCTGCTACATTTATTAATTAGCCTAAATAAACTCTTATTCAGCTGACACACAGAATCTTTGTTTAACTATTAAACAGGTTTTATTAGAAAAATTATGGTTTCCAGTTGTTGATGCATCATTCTGCTAAAATCAAAGCCAGCTGCTGCATTTATGAGGCAAAACAAGAGATTATGGAGGTTAAACACTTTATTTTCCTTTCATTTAAAAAAAAAACATTAATAATCATTGGTTCAGAGGTAAGAGTTCAATATGTTTAAGGTTTTAGTTATAAAGGAACCCCTCATGAGGACCACTAAATCGAGGCACGTGACGTCGCCTGGTACGGCGGAGCCGGGGGTTCCCACCCTGGAGCCAGGCCTGGGGTCGGGACTCGTCGGGGAGAAGGCGCTGGTGGCCGGGTTGCTCTCCGGGGGACCCAGCCGGGGGCCAAAACCCAACGAGAGGAGCGAGGCCATCCCCAGTGGGCCCCCACCCCCTGCAGGGGGAACCGTGGGGGACAGGGGGCCAAAAGGGATTGGGCGGCTGACGAAGGTGGAGACCTTGGCGGCCCGATCCCCAGATGCTTAGGCTGGCTCTAGGGACGTGGAATGTCACCTCGCTGGGGGAGAAGGAGCCTGAGCTTGTGTAGGAGGTCGAGAGATATAAACTAGAAATAGTCTGGCTCACCTCCACGCACAGCGTGGGCTCTGGAACCCATCTCCTCGAGAGAAGCTGGACTCTCTTCTACTCTGGAGTGGCCCACGGGGAGAGGCGGCGGGCTGGGGTGGGTTTGCTTGTTGCCCCCCAGCTCAGCTGTGTTGGAGTTTACCCCGGTGGACATGTTCCAGCAGCATCGCAGGAATCATGGTAAGTTAGGAATGTCCCGACCTGATCCCAGGAACTAGATCAGGGTCCTAGTTAAAGTCCTAGTAACTGCCTGTGATTTAATGCTAGTCGCCAGCCAACTTCTTACAACAAATCACTGCTAAGTTTCATTTGCACTACATTGCAGAATTTGTGTCAAAAGACAATGAATTTTTAAATACTTTTTATTTGTATAACAGTAAATATCATAAAATATCGCCTGTCCCTAACCCAGACTGCTCTCAGGTGATTAACTGGAACGATCAGCTATTTATGCGAGTCAAAAACGCCGCTAAAATAAATAATAAAACTAGGCGGGTTTTAGGTGACAAATCTGCTGCTTTCAAGACAAACAGAAAGGAGAGACCACAGGATCCTCAACTGCATCTTCAAGGATTTATCTACTTTGATGAAGAGTTGGAAGATATCTGGGACAGAAAAAGTCCTGATCTGGACATCCCACCACTTTCTCCTGGGACCACTTTTAACTTCACCAATGTTACTGTTTAGCCTTTCTGCACACTGGGTGGATGATCCCAGAAATCAGCTTAATTATATTAAACATACTGGGAATACACACGCATCTTACAAGGACCAGAACATGTAACGATGAAGGAAATACAAAAAGCAAACGATGTAGTTTCTCACCGTGCACGCTTCAGCTGCTTTTACAGAGACCCCTCTTAGCTAAACAACTGCTAAACATCCATAGTTGTTACCTGAATAATTTATGCAGCAGGTAAGAAATAACAAGTCCACACAGACCTCGATTAAAAAACAAGACCATCATTTATTCCCTATGACTGTTACCAGCCAGCGCCTCATATTTAGACATCAGTACAAATGGGACGAAAACACCAGTTGAGACATGTAATGGAATTCATTCTTGCACTGAAATAAAACATAAATTAGCAGATCAATCAAGACTTCCTTGCTTTGCAGCCCAGATTTTAAGAATCCAACTATGTTGCATCACCATAAATGTATTTATGTGGTTGCTGTAAGCAACCAGCAACATTTCGTTTCAGACCAAAAAATTTTGGGGGGGGGGAACACACCTTCTCATTCAAAGATTTCCTTTTTTTTCATGAATATGAATATTGAGCTTCACACTGAAGGCATCAAAACTATGAATTAACACATGGGGAAATTTATTACTGAAAAAAAAAGTGTGAAACAACTGAAAAATGTCTTATATTCTAGGTTCTTCAAAGAACCACCTTTTGCTTTGATTACTGCTACACACTCTTGGCATTCTGTTGATGAGCTTCAAGAGGTAGTCACCTAAAAGGTTTTCCAACAGTCTTGAAGGAGTTCCCAGAGACGCTTAGGACTTGTTGGCCCTTTTGCCTTCACTCTGTGGTCCAGCTCCCCCAAAACCATCTCGATTGGGTTCAGGTCCGGTGACTGTGGAGGCCATGTCATCTGGCGCAGCAAAACCCCATCACTCTCCTTCTTGTCAAATAGCCCTTACACAGCCTGGAGGGGTGTGTTTGGGGTCATGTCCTGTTGAAAAAAAAATGATGGTCCATCTAAAACGCAAACCAGATGGAATAGCATGTCGCTGCAAGATGCTGTGGTAGCCATGCTGGTTCAGTATGCCTTCAGTTTTGAATAAATCCCCAACAGTGTCCCCAGCAAACCCCCCACACCATAACACCTCCTCCCCCCATGCTTCACGGTGGGAAACCCGCATGTAGAGTCCATCCGTTCACCTGTTTTGCGGCGCACAAAGACACGGTGGTTGGAACCCAAAGATCTCAAACTTGGACTCATGAGACCAAAGCACAGATTTCCACTGGTCTAATGTCCATTCCTTGTGTTCTTTAGCCCAACAAGTCTCTTCTGCTTGTTGCCTGTCCTCAGCAGTGGTTTCCTAGCAGCTATTTTACATGAAGGCCTGATTCACACAGTCTCCTCTTAACAGTTGTTCTAGAGATGTGTCTGCTGCTAGAACTCTGTGTGGCATTGACCTGTTCTCTAATCTGAGCTGCTGTTAACCTGCGATTTCTGAGGCTGGTGACTCGGATGAACTTATCGTCCGCAGCAGAGGTGACTCTTGGTTTTTCCTTTCCTGGGGCGGTCCTCATGTGAGCCAGTTTCTTTGTAGCGCTTGATGGTTTTTGCGACACTTTCAAAGTTTTCCCAATCGTTCGGACTGACTGACCTTCATTTTTTAAAAAGTAATGATGGCCACTCGTTTTTCTTTACTTAGCTGCTTTTTTCTTGCCATAATAAAAATTCTAACAGTCTATTCAGTAGGACTATCAGCTGTGTACTGTATCCACCTCCTGCACAACACAACTGATGGTCCCAACCCCCATTTATAAGGCTTGAAATCCCACTTATTAAACCTGACAGGGCACACCTGTGAAGTGAAAACCATTTCAGGTGACTACCTCTTGAAGCTCATCAACAGAATGCCAAGAGTGTGTGAAGCAGTAATCAAAGCAAAAGGTGGCTACTTTGAAGAACCTAGAATATCAGACATATTTTCAGTTGTTTCACACTTTTTTGTTCAGTATATAATTCCACATGTGTTAATTCATAGTTTTGATGCCTTCAGTGTGAAGCTACAATATTCATAGTCATGAAAATAAGGACAACTCTTTGAATGAGAAGGTGTGTCCAAACTTTTGGTCTGTACTGTAGATCTTCTGCAGCCTCTAACAGGTTGTCTTCCAGGGTTGTCCTGGATTTAGCTTCATCCATCTTCCAATCATCTCAGCCCAGCTTTCCTGTAGCAAACTGCAAACAATGAATTTATTGTTGCCACTCTTCTTTAAAGACCAAATTAGGGGAATCCATGATTAACAGTCAGCTCCCATTGAGCTGTAAATCTCTGCAGTTTAACCGTCTTCCTGCCCTGTCTGCTGTGGTCCGTGGGCTTCATGATGCAGTTTGTTCTCTAATGTTCTCCAACAAACCTCTGAAGGCCTTCAGAGAACAGATTGGATAACACACAGCTAGACTATATTTAAACTACGTTAGTTATTTGGAGATATAAGAGTAAAGGGGGGCAAAGGAAAGCTCATGCCAGACTTTTCAGATTATTTGTTTAAACAAATAATCTGAACAATCATGTGAAGTTTGTGGCTGAAGGATGAAACTGTTTCTTTACATCAACATTCGCCTTTTTATCTAATTCATCACTGAAGAAACCTCTGTGTGGCCATTATCTGCAGAGCTGTAATGTTCAGAGTCAGATAATGATCTGATATGACCCATTTAGCTAGAAGCATGAACTGGAAATATGTTCTTCTTGGTTACTAATATTAACTGTTTGGGGGTGCTAGCTGCTAAGAGGAATAAACGGCTCAGCTGGTGAGTGTTTGTTCTAAAAAGCCTGAACAAAATACATGTTTTTCCTCACAGCCACTCTCAGCTATCTGGATCCCAACTAACTCAATGTAATCATGGTTCATTTAGAAGCTAATGCTGGTAATACATTAGATTTCAGTAAGAGCACAGATTTTATCTAACTAAACTTTATTTCAGGCTACAGGAGTTCACGTCTTGTTCCTCCAGGAATAAAGTCTTGTTCTTCAGCTGAAGAACCTGAGCAGAAACATAAATCAGTGGAATAAGAGCATCATAGTTCAGGTTTGGGTCAATCGACAGCCTCCTTCTGGCACCTTTATGAGACTACATGTGGTTTTCTATATAAACAGTAAATGCTTTGCAACCATCCTGCCTGCTGCTACGAACCAAAGCCTCATTAGATCATGTTTAAGAGAACATCTCCCTGATAGAGCCAGCTGAACTTTGGCTACAGCTAAAAATCAAACATTAAGAAAAAACAACATGATTAAAAACTAGATTATCTCGTGACGAGCAGCCAGAGAGAGAGAAAGGATGAGCAGAGGACAAGAATAAGACAGGATAGGAAAGATTCTATTATTATATTGAATCCCATCAAGGTAAAAATATAATAATAGAAATAATAAATAAGAGACGCTACAGTAAGGGTCGATTTACAATGTAAGAATAAAGATTAAAATGCTGGACAGTTACTAGAAAAACAAACCCAGATTGAAAGAAATTATCTACTGACCAGGATCATTTTCTAGGTTTCTACTCTAGGTGATCATTTTAAAAAATGTGTTTGAATATGTGTGCATAAAAATCAACTAAATACTATTTAGAGGAGTATGGAAAACTGTGCAGATAACAGCAGGAATGTAAACAACTTACTGAGTGTGTTGGGAGCAGTGATGCTTATAAAAGCACTGAAAGAGGGTGTAGCTGCAGAACATATTTCCATGTTTGCGTGACGGCGTTTTGGTGCGTCTTCAGAGGGAGCTGGTTTCAGCTCAGGGGTGACGGTCACGCGGGACTTTTCTTTCCACACCTGTTGGTGCTGCAGTAGTAAAGTCACCACAGACTAAGACTAGCTGATTGTTCCTGGTTCAGTTTCTTTCCGTCTCCAAGTCTAAATAAATGGGAATAGCCCAGGGCTCCATCCACAACCACAACAAGCTCAAAATAGTTGTGCAAGTTTGTACAAATGTTCTGATTGATCTTTTTCAATGAAGATAAAAGCTACAATTGGCCTAAATTTCATGCACTCTTATTGTGGATTAGCATCTCAGCCGATATCACCTAATCCAGCTGTGGAGATAGAGAGCAGGGAGAGTCCATCTGCATGTTGCTCTACAGCCATACAGAGCATGAATGAAAGACAATGTAGTCTACACGATATTACATCAAAGCAGTTATTTATCAAATTAAAATCACGCATGTTGATGACTGGAATGCAATTTATTATGCATCCCCACATCATGATGCTGCCCCTGCCATGTTTCACTAAGCTTTCCACCACACAGCATTTTGCAAGCAGGCCAAAGAAATAAAAACTTCTGACCAAGTCCTAGTCCAAGTAAATTATTTTTAATGCAGTTATAGCAAAGATTAGAAATCTCATTATGATAACCTTGAAAACGCACCTTCCAGATTATCATCCATGAATAAAATAACACCCTGAGACGTTCCTCCGTAGGGTGGCCGGGCACTCCCTTAGAGATAGGGTGAGGAGCTCAACGATCCGGGAGGAGCTCGGAGTAAAGCTGCTGCTCCTCCACATCGAGAGGAGCCAGTTGAGGTGGCTCGGGCATCTATACCGGATGCCTTCTGGACGCCTTCCTCGGGAGGTGTTCCAGGCACGTCCCACCGGGAGGAGGCCCAGGGGACGGCCCAGGACACGCTGGAGGGACTATGTCTCTCGGCTGGCCTGGGAACGCCTTGGGCTCCCCCCGGAGGAGCTGGAGGAGGTGTCTGGGGAGAGGGACGTCTGGGCGTCTCTGCTGAGTCTGCTGCCCCCGCGACCCGGATAAGCGGAAGACGACGAGTACGAGTACGTTTCTATCGGCAGTGATTGAACACAGCAGCTTGACAAGGAAGCAGAACAGACAACATAACCTGCACCGCAGCAGGTGATGTCCTCAGGGTTTGTTTCCACTATAATCTAGCAATGTCAACAGAAAACAAACTTCTCTAAGTGGACAACTCTGGCTCCAAGTTGGAGACAGCAGACTGAACCTTTAACCCTGCCTAGCTGTAAATCCTCCCAATGCTGCATGGGTTTAAGATGCTCTTTGGTTTGTGTTTGTTTAGAGCTCTTTTCAAAATGTTGCCAATTATTTTATTTCCTGCTGTGCTACCTAAAGCTGTACTACATTGCATCTATAATATCTCCAGCCATCAATATTCCCTAACATTGTTAAATGATCCGGTTTTCACCAGAATGTCCCATCACAGTCGGCTAAGGGCTGCACCGGAGAGCCTTCCTCCTGCGTGCCACACATCCATATCAAAGGCTGCAGCATAAAGGAAATCTGCATCATTTATGAGACTCTTCAGTCCTTACAGCGTGCTCAGTTCGCATAATAGGTTTCCCTCTCTGTGTCCCCATAAGATGCCAGCTGTGCAGCTACCAACTGTGCAACTCCCTGCAGAAAAGGCAGCACGTGTTCATCCATCTGAGCCGAGCTACTCTCACACCACAGTCCGAAGCACACACACACACACACAGAAGAGAGAAAGGGAGTGCACATACAGTATATTAGCTCACCATCAGCCTGCAAACCACCCACCATGGAGATGCAGCCGAGCATTTCTGAGGCAGGGCAGTGTTGCAGCAAAATGTCTCTACCTAAACAAGCAATCCTTTCAAGGCTTTACAAGCAGCTTAGGAGATAATAATATAGCATTAACAGGTCTGATTTCATTATATTTAGGGGTCAACAGCAAGTCGCACCACATCCACATGTTATGTATGAAGCTAACAGCCAGACTTGTCTGTAAAAAAATCACAGAACAGATTTCAGAAAACACATGGACGCCTTATTCTACCAGTAGACCCAACCGTGCATGTACCTGGAGGTACCCAAGTCCAGACCTGGAGATCTACTATATCCAACACACCTGAACCAAATGAATGACTCCTTACCAGGCCTCTGCAGAGCTGACTGCTGATGAGGGAATTCAGCCATTTCATTCAGGTGTGGTGGAGAAGAGATGCATCCAAATGTTGAAGGATAGTAGCTCTGAGGACTGGACTTGGGCACCCCTGGTCTATACCATCACAACCATTCCAGTCAACCAGAGGGAGGAACTAAAGCTGCTGTATGCTGGCACTTTTAGACAGGTCTAAATGAGAGGAAATTAAGGGGATCTTGAGGAACATCAAGCCCTGTCATGTTTTATTTTTAACCCAATCAGATGCAAACAAATAATCATCAACACCATCTCCTTCAGCTTTGGGTCCTTGGAAAAAATTCTTATTACTTAGGCTTCATTGGATTCAAACTCTGGCTCAAACATGCAAGTCAACTGAAATCCAACTGGAAACCTCCCGAATCTATGTTAAAATCTGTCAGAAGTCGCTCTTCCACCATAATCTTGACCAATACCAGCTGATCAGATCTATTTTTGTGCCTCCTGTGATGTCATCCACCCAAATAAATACCAGTGAATAAGCTGGGGGCCTTTTTCTTTTAGGGCACTTTTAAAAAACGTCATATTATGTAAAATCCAGACTCTATTACCCAGCTGTGTTTCTACTGTCAGTCTACAACTGTTGGTGAGAAAGAAATTCACCACAGGATTGTATCTTTAAATTGAGTTCTGCAAACTGGTAACCTGTAATCTTCTGTCGGGCTTATTAACTATAAGTTAACTATTTGTGGGGTAATAATGGTTTTACAAACAGGTGGAAAACATGCATCCCAGTGTTTCTGCCTGAACTCAGCTGATAGATACTTGGTGCAACACTTCACGGCCAACGACAAGCACTCTGTAAAAGATTCAGTCCATTTAGTCATTTCAAGAATGTAACTGTCCTGCAGGACATGAACACCTCACCTCTGCCACCTTTAAAGGAGGTCATTTCTGTGCATGTTCTCTCCCTGACTCCCTATTATCCCATGAAACTATTGTTGCTCCCCGAGGACTAATGTTTCCTGCCCGGACTCACCGTGTCAGAGTGCAGGTCCTGCTGCTGGCACAGCCGGTACAGGAACGAAGTTTGCTCCTTGAGCAGGGTCTGCCGCGTTGTGAGGAACACCGTTCCGCCGACGTTCAGCCGGACCCACTTGCTGTTGTTCCCCCCGTTGGGGTTGATGACCGAGCCGTTTCCGATGCTCTGCGACGCCGTCCCGCCGGGTTCGGAGGCTGCTACGGCGGTGGCGGAGGTCGCGCTCTCCCCCGCCACCGCCTCAGTGTCTTTGTTGTTATTGTTGTTGTTGTTATTGTTGTTGTGGTGGTGCTGGGTGGCGCCGAGCAGCGTGGACGGCGCCGCGACGTCCACCGGTTCCCGCGGGTCTTCTGCGGTCGTTGCCATTTGTGGGAACCCCCGAGACACACGACGTTAAGACGAACGACCCGGAATGCTGGCTCCGCTTCTTCTGTCCGCCAAAGGCAGAGCAGGCTCCGCCCCCGAGCTGCACGAGCTCAACGTCCACCAAAGGCGAACATTCTGCATCCGGAACGCTCTTTCAAAATAAGAGCTACACTGACACATTTCCGGTCTCATGTCGTCATGGCATCCTAAAAACGAAAGTCATATTCAATAAATGAGAATATTATTGAAAAGTTCATTTATTTCAGTAACTTCGCCACTGAATGAAAACATTAAATAGATTAATTACACAAAGACTGACAATTTCCATTGATTATATTGGGTTTTCGCTTACAGCTATTGAAAACACAACATTTAAGATTAAAATATGACATCAGACATACCCCCAAAACGTAATCTGTAATGTAGTGAAAGGTAATTTTACAAAATATTCCCTCGGGAAGTAGGTTGGGGTGTGAATACAAATGTACACGACAATTTTCATTTCTTTTTGTGAAAAAATGTTGGCATGCATGGATAACATTACTTCAGTCGCACAATTATTCTCTGCTTTATTTTGGTCTGTTAGGTAAAATATCAATAAAATACACTGAAGTTTGTGGTTGTAAGATAAAAAATTGTTAAAGGGTTTACATACTTTTGTTAGGCACTGTAAAAGAGGGACAGCAAGGTTCAGTTAAATTTAATTTATGTAACTGAATTTGCAAGCAGAGAGTTTAGTTAAAACCTAATATTATGTACACATCCGGGAGTGTATACCATAATAAAATCAGTTGTGTAGTCTTTATTTCTAATAATATCTAAATGCTGGAGACACACGCGACAAACAGCCATGCACACACATATTTCTATTTCAGTCTAACCCGGACCTCTACAAAAAATTTAATGTAACAACTGCTTTTACTACCAAAATGGCTTTGTAAGCCTTTCCAGACTGATAGATGTCAATGATTTGGTTTCACACCTATTTAATTTGTTTAGTTCACATGTTGCTTTTTGAGATCTTTAAGCCTACTTCATGTGGTCAGACTGGTTCTATTTAAGTGATTTCATGGTGCTATGTGTCTTGCAGAAATCAGATCTGGTTATAGATGGAGAACCTGAACCTTTGGGGTTAATTCATGATTTAGCAAAGAGGGATATTCTTTTTTTCACACTGGTCTAGGCTGTTTCGGAAAGCTTTTGTTCCTTACTAAATGAAATCATCATTGAAAAACTGCTTTTTACGTTTCATGATGTGAAATATGCAAGTATGATTACGAAGCAAACACACTGAGGTAATTCAGTTATGAAAAGATTATTCTTTAGTTGTTTGCAGGGTGATTTGGGCCTTAGGAGGAGGTTCACGTGGATCCAGGGATTTCTGAGCTCGGCGGGAGCAGAGCGCGAGTCGCTTCTTCCATTGTGGCTAAAAATCCAGGAGTTACCACTGATCTCCAGGTAATTTAAAGTAGGCGGACGGACAAGCATGTACGATGGACTAAGTTGAGTCTGAGGACCATCCCTGAAGAAGTTTTAGGTAGGTTGTAGAGAGGAAGGCTGAAGAAGGGATGTGTGACGCTCAGATGGAAACACAAGGGGAGGCACTGTAACCTACAGAAAAACAGAAGTACCTGGGAATTACATAAAGTACAGCAACGAGGAGCTCTTGATTAACAAAGCAGTTAGAGTCAGTTCACGCTGGTCCTGATGGTCAGATTAACAGGTGGGTAGTAACTAGCAACATTTATAGTAACGTTTTGAAGAAATATGTAGCAGTAATTTTACTACACTGTACTTTTTACTTGTAGTTGATTAAATTATACTGAAGTAATGTTACTTTTAATTAAGAAGAGTTTTTGGCTCCTGTACCAACCTGTGTGTGGATAACTGCAGAAGAGCAGTCCAGAACCTCGAGGAGATCAGCAGCACAGGAAGGAAGGTGAGGGGAGGAGAGAGAAGAATACAGACACAACCAAGATCGGATCAGGACAAAACATTGAGTTTTTAAACTCAATATCATCATTCACCCCTGACAGCTGGATTAAAACCTGTTCCTTTGTAGAGATTCTGCAGAGGCAAATTGCCAATGTTTTTTAGGAGGGTACAATAATTTATTAATAATCATTTATAAAAAAACAACTTCATGCGCAACTTCAGAAGTGAAATGTCACAGAAGTGAGAACTCCTCCTGATAAAATAAAAATAACAAAACCTGGAAATATTTTTTTTACCAATTTAATGAAAAAAGCTCAACAACAGCATCTAATTATAGTTAACTCAGTAATAACAGGTAGAGGAGCAGCAGTTATCAGGGCCTGCGCAGTGTGGGCTTCATGGTGACGAAAGGAAAGGCGTAAGTGTGTGGGAGACCCTGATGAGCCGTGAGGTTGAAGGACTGCCATGAGAACGGACGCAGGCCCCCCTGCGTCGTGGGGCCATTTATGGCCTCAGCAGAGAGCTGTAGAGCCATCTGGTAGTCCGACACCTGCAGGAAAGAAAGTTCTGTTGTTATTAGAGTCCAAATGAGTCAGATCTGCTACAGAAAGCTTCATTTAAATCATCCAGTCTGCAGATTACCATAATCTGTTGTGACAGCTCACACTGGCCTGCTGACATGATTTACTGCATGCTCACGCTGCAAAGACCTTTACTCTGCAAACGCTGATTTACTGTAATGCAGTGTCAGCACAACAGCACATGTGTGAGGGGACAAAGCTGTCCCTGAACCTGTTGAGACATCTACATTCATCTTGTCAGCCACAGCTCTCAGACAAGTTTATCACAGCTGCAGACTCTCATCTTGATGCATTGAAATTCATAAACAACGTGTTTTGGCCATTATTCAAGGATGTGCTCTGACCTTGGTGTCATAGCATCCTCCTGGGCGTGGCCTCCTTGGTCTCAGGTCATTACGGCAACAGATGGTTTTACATGGATGGCCCTTGGAGTAGGGATCTCTTTTATAGTCTAAAACAGAACCAGTATGGGTTTTAGTGATCCTGCTTATAGTCAGAAGGGAAATATACTGAGCTTTCTGTCTAATCTTATACTCTAGTACCAAGCTGGACCTGCATTTTACCCTCAGAGCTGCCTTAATTCTTCATGGCATAGGTCCAACAAGGTGTCATAAACATCCCTAAGAGATTCTGGTCCATATGGACATGATAGCATCCCACAGTTGCTGCAGATTTATAATCTGCACATCAAGGATGAGATCTTCCTGTCCTAGCACATGCCCAAGCTTTTCTGTTTGATTGAAATCTCATGACTGTGGAGGTCATTGGACTCTAGTGAACCTATTGTAATGTTCAAGAAACCAGTTTGAGGCAACTGGAGCTTTGTGACATGGAGCATTATCCTTCTTGAAGGAGCTTTAGAAAATGGGTCCACTGGGGTCATAAAGGTTAGCAACAATACTCAGGTAGGCTGTGGGGTTTAAATAATTAAATGAATATATCCCTCCACCATGACACCACCACCATCAGCCAAACCATTCATACAATGCATGTTATTTCATGATATTTACCAGATTCTGACCCGACCATTTGAACTTTGCAGCTGAAATCGACGATCATCAGAGTTGGAAAACATTTTCTAATCTGTTATTGTCCAGATTCCTCTTTCAGAAGTAGATCAGGTGTTCCTAATAAAGTAGCTGGTGAGTGTAGAATATTGATACATTTTTTGTTGTTGCACCTACTGTTGTATCTCATCATGTGTTTGATTGAGCCAAGGTCGGACACCTTGGCCTGGTCCCTGCGGAGGATTTTAGCCCGAGGACAGAGATCGTAGGAAAAATCTTCTCCGTATCTCTTCCACATCGCGGCGTACCCGCTGAGGTTGTAGATCTCAGCATGAAATGGTATGTTGTAGGATGGCCAGTAACCTGTCAAATGATACCGCACTGAAGATGTGAGACGTCCACATAAACGACTGTGGACTGCACTGAAGTTGGATGTTGATGGATGGTTTCCTACCTCTTCGTAAAGCTTGAGTCTGATCGGAGTGGACCACTTTCCCCGGGATCTGCTCCACAACTGTCAGAGCTCCGCTCCTGATGCTGTGACGCAGGGAAACCTTGTTCAGATCCACCACCATATACTGGCTGTTATATGTACCTAAACGCCAGATTGAAGTAACACAGAACTGTGAAGCGGAAGGAAACAGACACCAGGTCTTTAACAATTTTTAACGAATAAAAATCTGAAACTTGCGTAAGCATTTGTGTTCAACCCCCTTTACTTTGTGTTAGGGACTGCGTAAATCAGCCAGAGTGACACTTGAGGTTTTCTTAAATAATTCTTAAGTTATTTACAAAGGTTAATAAAATTATGATAAAGGTTTTGTTAGTTCATACAAATCTAAAATATCCAGTCTTTTCATTTTTAGGTGCCCTGTCTCTGCATTTCAGGCATACAGTGCCAGGGCAGATTTGCTCTACAGAAAGAATATCAAGAAGGAATCTTAACTGCATGATTGACTTTATTAAATCAAGACTGGGTCCAGCATCAAAGTAGGTAGGCCACATGGATGTTATAGTAACCTGTGTTTGTATGACTTTAACTATTTGGATTGTTTGTGTTGAGTGGGTGTATGTGAGCAAGTTTGTCACCTGGAGGTGCACAGATGTTAATGGAATGGCAGAAGGCCTGCAACACACCCAGAAGCAGCAAAGGACAGGTGGACTCAGCTCTGGGAGGCTGCAGCAGCCCCAGACAGGTAGACACAAGGCATTACCCCAAGATAGCCAGAGGTAGGTCGTCAATGAAGCACAGGTGCAGCAGCCCCCCGGGGCCAAAGAGGAACAAGCAAAGAGCCCCACCATCCCAGCCACACCGCCATCTTCCACTGCGCAGGCCAAGCCCGAGACTTGGTTCCCCAAGAGCTAAAAACATAGTGTGGTGAGGCGGGCACTGCTTGGTGTTCCTCCCATGCCTGAAAGGTCCAGTGTCCCACACATCAAGACCCTACTGATGTGTGGTGTTGCATATGTTGGCGAGGAGGGAGTGAGTACTAAGGCACAGGCATGAGTCCTCCTGGGGGCCACCTCTCCGACTTTCACCCTCTTGTCTTGCCCGTGCCCACACCAATGCAGTGCCCACCAATGCCAGAAACCCCCCCAGAGATCCCAAAAGACGCAAGGGGCAAGTCCCCACAGAGCGGCCATGCTCATGAGTGAGAGCAGTCTGGGAAAACCTGGACTGGCCAAGCAACTGAGCCCACTGCCAGTAGACCAGGACCCAATTCACCCAGAGACCCGCCAGGCCAGCCAGGACCCCAGGCAATATGCAGGCCCTGGCAGATGCACCCAGCCAAACCCCCACTGTCCACCTGGGCATAACCCAAATCCCATGCCCCCACATCCCCAGCCCACCAAGCCCCAGCCACCATGGACTCTCTCCCACCCAGCAGACCAGGGACGCTGGGGATGCACCAACCCAACCCGGCGCACAGGGTGTCTGCCAAGTGGGGGGTGGGTGGTGAACACAAATGCATGTCAAAGTTTTCAGATTTTTATTTGTAAAAGTGTTTAAAACTATTATCCATCACTTTGTGTTGGTCTGTCACATAAAGTCGCAATAAAGCACATTGTTGTAACAAATTGTGTGAAAGTTCAAGGGGTGTGAATACTTTTACAAGCCGCGATAAAGAGCTTCATAGGCTCACAGTGAGCCCTTCATAGCTATCATCAGTAATGGTGTAAGTAAATGAGAGTCAGGGGGTACGTTTGGGGAAAACCTACTTTCAGGCACACATTTGAGGATGCATAAATACATTAGAGTACCATGATGGAATCAGTAGTGTAACCTGTATTTCTAATTTCTAATACATGTCTGTTTCCAACAAACTTTTAGACGACTGACACAAGTCTTTCCAAAGACCTGAATTAACTCAATAATTCAAGGTAAATCTGTAGATGTAACCATTCTTCTATAGAAGTAGGAACAATCTGATAAATATGACTCTAATATTTGAAAATGTGTTTATGTGTTAATGAAACTAATGCAGCCATCTCTGGTTGCTTCTTGCATAAGACTTTTACACCAAAGCTAACAAGCACAGTCATGTCTCCACCTGAGGGATTAGGATGGAGTAGAAGGGAGGTTTTGGCTCCTGAGCAGCAAAACTGACAAAAAGGAATTAAAAAATTAAATTTAAAAACACAAACAAAGATAAAGAAACTGCGCCCAACTGTTTGGTAAACGGTAATTATGAAGACTGAAAGCTGCTGACTGACTCCGTCCTGCTTTGCTCCCATAACAACATGATCCAAAAGATTAAAGCAGCCTCCCAATTAACACACCTAGCTGCTGGGCGGCGAAAAAGATAATCTGTTCGAGTCTTCGAAGGTGTACTCTCTACTTTTATCTCGTATTTCTGCAGAATGTGTCTTTAAAGATCCTATTTATCCATTTAGATCATTAAGTGTTTGTCTATTTTTGGTTCAGATCCCACCTGAGTTATATTTGGAGAAAACTTGCGCCCACTCCTCTCCCCGGTGCGCCAAACCGTTGGCCAGGCGGACTCTCTGCCAAGCCAGCAGGCAGTGAGGGCTGAGCCAAGAAAACAGGGAGGCATTAAAGACACTGATGGAGGTCTGAGTCATCACCAGGCCGCTCCCAAGCAGGTAGAAGTCATCCAGAGACATGAGGAAACCTGGAGGAAGGGGATGAAGAGATTTGGGAGGAAGTTATGATCAAAGGTTGGCAGCGAGAGAAGGAACGTTTTTTTAGGAGACGTTTTACTGTAGGATGCTTACAAAACAGCAAGAGAGATAAATAAATCAATATACTACACTTCCTTGTGCTCCCTGGATTTAATGCTTCACACCTAGCAGTGATTTTTGACAAGGGCACCATGGGCAGTCACCCAGGGTGGCATGAGAAACAAGGGGTGCACAAGCACCAGATAGAGAAATATGTCACAGTAGCATCCTGAAAAATTATTTATTGCTTTTTGGCATAAAGTGCAGTCAATAGGGAGTTATCTTTTTACTCTGTGAATGTAACCGTCTGGTGTCAAATATATAACCTCTACATGCGTCACAGGTTCAAAATTACGATTGGGAACCGTAATGGGCTCTGAACTGCATTGGTGGAAAAGAGGTATGAGGGAAGAAGCCAGTACAAACACAGAGAGCACAACAGGATCTACAAACCAAAGGAAAAAAATCAAAACTAATCTAAGAGAATAAGATTTACAGAGGTAAAAACACGAAAAATAAGAAAGAAACTTAAAGCAAAGGAATTAATCTCTATAGTATGACCCTGACAATAATAATGAACAATACAGAAAGAGTAATGGAGTATGGCAAGACCTTACTGACAATAATAACCCCAGAAGTGTCAGGTAACAAGCCCAAACACCAGTGGATCATGAACATGCAGAATTCAGTGTTACAAAGAAAAAAAAGACATTAACTTTATAATAAACAACCAGTAGACAAATGCTGCTAAATAAACAAGACAAAGCATCAATTCTGCAGGATTCCAGTGTAGTTTCATTGCTTTAGTTTAACAAAGTGAAGTGACAACCTTGGCCTGCTGGTCTCTATAAATAGCACCTTAAAACCACTTTGGTTTTGATAGAATGGAGCCCATAAGAGGATTTTTTACACCCTGGACCACTTGACAAATCTTTGGCCAAAAGAACTGACTTAGTCTCTGACTACACATTAAGGGAAAGCATTTCACAGGGCGACTCCTGCCATATGTTGATGTGCCTCTGGGCAAGGCACTTAACCTCAAGTTGTCTACCGATCTGCGTATCGGTGTATGAATGTGTGAGCGTTGAGTGCGATTGGGTGAATCTGGCTCTAGTGTAAAGCGCTTTGAGTGGTCTATATGACTGGAAAAGCGCTATATAAGGTTAAGTCCATTTACCATTTAATCGTGTTTCTGTTTCTGTTGTGCTCCCACTGAGCTCACACTGAACCTTACACTTTACGAGTCACTTAGCCGTAGCTTGAGCACAGAGTGTTCATAAATATATAAATTAAGTCCCAGTTGACTTTGTTTGTAAATTCCAGAAAGAAAAAAAACTTGTGGATTAGGAAAAAGGAAAGTTCACTGCACTTTTAGTTCAATGAAGCGGTGATTTACAGCTGTGCAGGTTGGCATACATTGTGCAGCTAAAAACTACAATCACCACTATGTGATATCCGCTGAGTGTACATACCAGGGTAGCTGCTGAACGACATCTGTCCAGTGGCGACATGCGCGTCAGACACTCTGAAGTCCCAGTGCTTATAGATCCGCATGGTGGCAGCGTAGGTGTACCAGCTAGAGTGGCCGAACAGCAGGTTTTCATAGCCTGGCAACATCTTGGCAGAATAACAGAGAGGTAGAGAACAGCATTATGCAAGAACATCTCTAACTAAAAAGCACAACTGTTGCTACCTGGAAAAATCCCTTTAAAATAAATGTGACTGAATCCAACTTTCAAGGAAATTCTAAGAAGAAATATGTGATATGAAACAGAAATCAATTTCTGGCCTCTGAAATGGACGCGAATCCAAGTTTATCTCCTACACACAGTGAGGAGGATGGTGGGGGAGGTAAAACAAAAACCATCTCCAAAGCTCACCGTTAGAGGGTCACCAGGTCTCTATCTTAACCATGAGGAGCTATTTGCAAGCCAATATGTGGAGTGAGAAGTCCTACCATCACAAACGAAAATAGGCAGAGTTTGTTAAACTCTACTGGGATTTTAACTGCAACCGTTTACTTTGGTCAGATGAAACTAAAATGGAGCTTTTCACCATCAAACGCTCCAGGTGGGTTGGTTTAAAAGAAAGGATGAATCTGTGTATAGGCCCATGCTTGGTGTTAAGTATGGTGGAGGACCTGTAATACTGTGGGCTTGTTTCTCATCCAAATGCCAGAGGAACTTTGTTAGAGCATATTGCATAGTGAAATATATAGCAATCTCTACAAGAAAGCAGCGATGGTTCCTTAGACACATCCAGCTTCTTCCATGGCCAGCTCAGGCCCCAGACCTGAATCCTATATTAAACCTCTGGGGTTTGCTAAAGAGGAGAGAGCATCCGAGGAGGCAGGACTCTGGTTAAAGATCCCTCTGTCTATATGCCAAGCCTTGAGAAATGTTACAAAATGTTTAAAAAGGAGGAAACTAAAGAGAGAAACACAAGAACAACTATCACTGCATGACCCAGTGTTCTCACTTGCGTTTGGACGGGCCTTTTACTCATAAAAGTAATTAGGACTGTTTCTCTCACAGCCTAAGCCAAATGAGCTTGGCCTAACCTTTATAAGAGCTGTACAGAGGCCCATTCCGGGCCTCCTGAAAGAGGCCGTGCCTGCAGAGGAATTGGAGCGAGGTGTCAGAGCTGGGACGAGGTCCAGGAGGTCGCCAACACCATTCAGGAACTGGAGCGCAAAGAGCGGCAGAGGCTAGGTGGGAAGGAGAGAGCAAGCGGCAAAGATTAATGAACTGATATTGTGACAGCCCTTGACCTTCCCCTCCAACACTCACACACACCTCCCTATGTTTGCTTTTGGCCCACTCTGCAGCTCCAGCGTGCAGTCCATCCAGCTGGGCCAGGATCAGTCCCAGATGATTCCACAAGGAGTCGCTGTTTCTCCTCAAAGTAACCTGCTCCCTGGCCCAGGTGTCCTGTTTGCTGTGGATCATTCAGAGAACAGAATACTGGGCTAATTGTCTTTTCCAGTATGCATCAAAGTTCTGAATTACTACAATTACTGATCAGCTGAACTTACCTCATAAAGTACTTTAAGGGGATTAAAACCTGTTCATCCTTTATGAGCTGAGGGTACATGTTGGTGTAATGACTGAACATCTGTCTGGAGCAGGGAAAGAAGAAGACCATTTGTCCATACAGAGCTGCCTTCCTCATAAAGCCAGTTTTATATGGCACTGCATGTTGCAAAAGAATTTGTCCCACATTTTGTCACATTACAAGCAAACGTTATTGATAAAATCCAGAGGTACTGCCTTCAGACGTGACCTAATCAGTAGATAGAGTCCAATGCTTCTTCTAAGCATGTCATAATTCTGGGAATACTAAATACCAGAGTAATGACAAAGAGAAATGTTTAGAGAGTATTTTATCAGTTTCCTTAACGTCAGAAGATTACTATGCCTGCAAACAATCTGGAAAAGTCCAAAAAATGATGTCATTGTTTTCTAAGCTTCTGAAAGTTCATTCACAACATCTGAGTGAAATGGAGGCCCATCTGTGTATCTATTTTAAGGCAACACCTCAAAAACTCGGCTACCTTTTGTGACATCATAGAAAAATCTAAAGATATCAGGAAGAGAACTGTGAACGTTCACCATTCGGGTTCATCCTCGGGTTCAATTTCACCTAAAAGGTGCAAAAAAAACAGATTACAGTTTGTCCTCAGGGACAAATACCTTAATTTTGTGTTCTTAGAAAAGTAAATCTGAAGTGTTTGGAAATAATGACCATCGTTACATTTCAAGGAAGTAAGGAGGAACTTGCAACCTGGAGAACAGCATGCCAATGTGAAGTGCAGGGAGCACCATGGTGCTCTGTGGGTGTTTTGCTGCAGGAAGGACTGGTGCACCTCACAAAGCAGAAGTTAACGGTTGGACACAATTTGGTCTTCCAGGTGGACAGTGTCCCTCAGCATACCACCAAATATGTTAAGTGGCTCAAGGACAATTCAGTCAAGGCTTTGGAGCAGCCATCACAAAGTCCTGATCTCAGGCCCAGAGAAAATGTATGGGCAGAGCTCAGAAGGTGTGTGTGAGCAAGGTTGCGTACAAACCTGACCCAGTCACACTGGTTCTGTCAGGAGGAATGGGCCAAAATTCCAGCAAACTGATGTGAGAATACTGAGAAAAATGTATGTAAACTTCTGAATTTAAATGAAGTAAAAAAATATCTCTTATTATTACGTCATTTAGACAATAGAAATGGATTTGGTAATCCTAACTGAGGTAAAACATGAAAGATTTAGTTTGATTTAACTTTAGAAAAAGAAGTTGTGTATCTTTTTATGCAGTGCATGTTTAAACATCTGGTTTTAACTACATATCAGCAACATTTTCTATATTTCGTGTCCGTTTCGGTGTAAGGAAGCTCACCCAGCAGTTAGGTAACCTTCCAGGTAACCAGCCAGGAAAAATGTAATTTCATCATCCTGAGCAGGTTCTCCAAAACCTGCTTTGATCTCCAAGACACCCCATCCAGAAAGCAGCAGAGTATCACTGAAGTAACCGTAGGCAGCCCCGTCTGTCGCCATCACCCCCTCCTTCAGGATCACGCTCTTCTGGGCAGCATCCCAGTACACCGTGGCCTCTTTACCATTGTAGGAGAATGGACAGGGTTACAGGGTTGAGGTTAGATAACACATTACATAATATAATGTCATGACACCATTAGAAAATATTTGAAAGGAAAATATAGTCTTGATTTATTTTATTTATTTTTTAATTTAATGAATTGTTTATGTAATTCCAGCATTTTTATGTCTTGCTAAGCTGACTACTGTTAAATACTTTGTTAACCTGTTACAGGAATCCTCATTTATATTCATATATTACAATAAAATATTTTCATAGATGGTTTATTTCATAGATACAATAAGAAAAATATGCTTACAATATAATTTATTTTATATGAGTAAATAACAGCTGATGTAAAGCAACAGCAAAATATCAATTAAAGTGATAATTGTTTTTATCCAAACACATTTGTTATGTTCATCTCAAATGTATATTTAAATTTAGAAAATAATCTATTTTAATTAACTACCAACACTTAAATTAAACGACAGATTGCCAATTCAATCCCTAACCGCGTCTAACACATGAGATATTTTCATGAGCAGCAGGCGATGCTATAATGAATCCAGTTATAGTCATACATGGATACATTAACTGCATTACTCACGGTTAGTTTGCACCTTGTTGGACGGTCTCCTGACTACATCCACCGATACAGCCATGGAGCACAGCAGGACGCATAGACGGATGCTCGGGTTCCCCATCATAGACTTTAAATGTTTAAAGATAATCAGCTGTGGATGGACTTCAGCACGGAAACTGGTTTGAGAGCGACGGCGGCCAGTAATTCAAGATGTTGGATGGCAGGTAAACATCTTTTAGAGAAGTTTATCTTTTCAAACTACAAAACATAATTTACAGAGGAAGACAAAAACAGAGCCACCCCAGATGGGACTCGAACCCACAATCCCTGGCTTAGGAGGCCAGTGCCTTATCCATTAGGCCACTGGGGCCTTATAGGAAATACACCTGCGTGACGCGTTTTCTTCAACCACTGACGCCGCATGGCGTCTATCGGTGGTGATATTGTTTAAACATTGCTGCTCGTTCAATTGTCATAAATCTTAAATATTAAAAAGGAATCTAAGCAGTTGGATTAGTTAGTTACGTTAACAGCAGTTTCGCTGTATGTTTAATTGTCGGTACCATTACCATTTAACGGGGGTCAATCGGATGTCAAAGTGTAATGATATTCCTCATGATTATCTCAAATAAAGTTCTGAATATATTTTTTATAACAGAAACGGTAAAATCTACCTATGCTTGATATTTATATTAGTGCTAACGATATTACGCAGCTTCTATAATTTTTTAAGGGATGGGAACTTCCGCGCTTGCGCAGTAGGATGCACGTCTGGCGTGAAGAAAATTTAAACCATCACAATAGGGTGTTAAATAAATATCTGTATGGAGGTAAATATAATAATAATAATATATTTTAGCTTACGTAATATGCACAAAGCCCCTTTAGAGTTTAGATTTAATGTCTGGAATTAGTAATTCTCTGAGGACGGCCCGGTTGCTCGGCTAGGTGACGTTAGCAACGATAAACACAGACTAGCAACGAAGCATCTAAGCTAGTCTCATCATCGCTGTGCTGTCTCCTAGGACCTTAAAAAATCACTGATGCCGCTGTTTGGAAATACATTCAGTCCGAAGAAGACTCCGCCTCGCAAATCTGCATCTCTGTCCAGTCTTCATACGGTCGGTGCTTTCTTTAAATGTTCATACCCTTTGAAGCTTTTTGTAACGTTATAACCACAGACCTCAATGTATTTCATCGAGAATTTAGCGCGCTGGCCCGATTTTAGTTTGCTTTAAAGCCACGTAGGACACAGTAGGTTTGTGGAATAGTCAAATGAGACCAAAAGTGAACTTTTTTGGCCTACATGAAAGGTAGCATGTGTAGCAGTAAATAACACCCTAAAAAAAACCTTACCACCGTTAAAAAATGGTGGTGGCAGCATTATGCTGTGGGGGGAGTTTTCATTTGTTGAAAGAAAGCCATAAGAAGTCATGTTTGCAGTGTGCCACAAGCCATGTAGGAGGAGCAGCAACCATGTGGAAGAAGGTGCTCTGATCAGATGAGACCAAGATCTTTGGAGGGAATGTGTGAAGAAAAATGCAACACTGCTCATCCTGAACACACCATCCCCTTGGTGAAATATGGTGCTGGGATACTTTTCTTCAACAGAGACAGTGAAGCTGGTCAGAGTTGATGGGAGGATGGATGGACCTAATCCAGGACAATCCTGGAAGAAAACCTGTTAGAGGCTGCAGAAGACTTGAGAATGAAGTGGAGGTTCACCTTCATCTTCATATATCTATTTTAAGAGAAAACCTTCTTAAATGCCTTGTTATTTATTTTTTTTTAATCCTACTGTGGTGTATGGTAGCCCAGCGTGAGCACCCTCAGTTTCATTGTACCCCCCAGTACAGTGACAATAAAGAACATTCTATTCTATTATATTCTATTCTTCCAGCAGGACAACCACCATAAACATACAGGCAGAGATACAATGGGATGGTATAGATCAAAGCATATCCATGAGTTAGAATAGCCTAGTCAAAGTCCAGACCTTCGTCCCAGCCGTGGAACACTGGACTGGCAGACTGGATGGGTGACTGGAGGGTGTGTTCCAACTACAGGGGGATCACACTCCTCACCCTCCCTGGTAAGGCCTATGCCAGGGTATTGGAGAGGAGAGTCCGGCCGATAGTCGAACCTCGGCTTCAGGAGGAGCAGTGTGGTTTTCGTCCCGGCCGTGGAACACTGGACCAGCTCTATACCCTCTGCAGGGTACTCGAGGGCTCATGGGAGTTTGCCCAACCGGTCCACATGTGTTTTGTGGACCTGGAGAAGACATTCGACTGTGTCCCTCGTGATGCCTTGTGGGGGGTGCTCCAGGAGTATGGAATCGGGGGCCCTTTATTAGGGGCCATCCGGTCCCTGTACGAGCGGAGCAGGAGTTTGGTCCGCATTGCCGGCACTAAGTCGGATCTGTTCCCGGTGCTTGTTGGACTCCGGCAGGGCTGCCCTTTGTCACCGGTCCAGTTCATAACTTTTATGGACAGGATTTCTAGACGCAGCCAAGGGCCGGAGGGGGTCTGGTTTGGGGACCAGTGGATTTCGTCTCTTCTTTTTGCAGATGACGTGGTCCTGCTGGCCCCCTCTAGCCAAGACCTACAGCATGCGCTGGGGCGGTTAGCAGCCGAGTGTGAAGCGGCTGGGATGAAGATCAGCTCCTCCAAGTCAGAGGCCATGGTACTCGACCGGAAAAGGATTCCTGCCTCAAGTGGAGGAGTTCAAGTATCTCGGGGTCTTGTTCACGAGTGAGGGAAGAATGGAGCGGGAGATCGACAGACGGATCGGTGCGGCTGCCGCAGCAATGGGGGCGCTGTGCCGGTCCGTTGTGGTGAAGAGAGAGCTGAGCCGAAAAGCGAAGCTCTCGATTTACCGGTCGGTCTACGTTCCTACCCTCACCTATGGCCATGAACTTTGGGTCATGACCGAAAGAACGAGATCCCGGATACAAGCGGCTGAAATGAGCTTCCTCCGTAGGGTGGCCGGGCACTCCCTTAGAGATAGGGTGAGGAGCTCGGCCATCCGGGAGGGGCTCGGAGTAGAGCCGCTGCTCCTCCACATCGAGAGGAGCCAGTTGAGGTGGCTCGGGCATCTATACCGGATGCCTCCTGGACGCCTTCCTCGGGAGGTGTTCCAGGCACGTCCCACCGGGAGGAGGCCCAGGGGACGGCCCAGGACACGCTGGAGAGACTATGTCTCTCGGCTGGCCTGGGAACGCCTTGGGCTCCCCCCAGAGGAGCTGGAAGAAGTGTCTGGGGAGAGGGACGTCTGGGTGTCTCTGCTGACTCTGCTGCCCCCGCGACCCGGTTCCGGATAAGCGGAAGACGACGAGTACGAGTAAGTCCAGACCTAAATCAAAGGGAGAGTGTTAACTGATAGACTTCCCAAAAGACTTGTAACAAAGTATTGGCTTGGAGACATTGGATGCAAGTACACACAACTTTTTATTTGAATTTGTAAAATATTTAGAAAAGCATACATCATTTTTCTACGACTTCACAGTTATGCACTTCTTTGTGTTGGTCTGTCACATAAAATCTTAATAAACTGCAGTGAAGTTTGTGGTTGTAAAGTGGCAAAATGTTGAAAAGTTAAAGATGTATGCGTGTATTTGCAGTGCAGTGTTATAGTGTCATCTTTAGCGCAATCAGTGCCAACAATGTAAAGTAATTAAAAGCTAATCTTGCTTTTTGTTTTAGTTTTTTATGTGAAAAGATCTCAAAACATAAAAAGTGTTTTTATTTTACTTAAACATGTTCTAATAATTTGACCTTTTTGTTTGTGTTTAGTTGGATCGTTCAACGAGAGAAATAGAGCTTGGTCTTGAATATGGACCTCCTGTCATGAACATAGGAGGCCAGAGCTGGAAATTTGAGGAAGGACAGTGGATAGCAGGTGATGATGACTTTTATTAATCTGAAAGCAGATAATTCAACTGAATGTTGACTTTTCTGGCTGTGAACGGAGGATTATTATGTGTTTGTTTAACCAGAATCTGGAGGAAATACTTCTAGTAAGGAGGTGCAGCGACTTAAGAAAAGAAATTTGCAATTGGAGGAAGAAAATAACCTCCTAAAATCAAAGATTGAAGTTCTGATGGACATGGTGAGACCTAATTTTCTCTTCTTACTTTGACCTGATAATAAAGATACTATATGAAGTTTCAGAACCTAAAGCTTTAAAATGTGTTTGTTGGGTGATATCCAAATAATACCTTACTTAATCTATTGTAGTAATACGCTTGAATAACATGTATACTAATCATACTAATAAATTCACTAAAGCATTAAAATCTGTATTTTAATTTCTTCTTTCAAGCTGACTGAAACTACAGTGGAGTACCATCTGATGGAGAAAGAAATCGAAGATATGAAAACTCAACATCGAAGAAAAAAATGATAGTCTAGTTAGATTTCTCGTTTGCCTCATTTTGTATTCATAGATAGTTTTAAGTTGTACATGTTTTTTGTTTTTACATTTTTTTAAGAAAGAACGGAAAACTCAATAAAATCAAAACCACGAGCCATTTTTTTCCTCACAGGAATTTAACAGGGTATAACAGGATTCAGCTGCTTCCTGTTTTTGTTCTTCATCCCATTTGTTAAATCACTTGTTTTTATCTGAGATTGTTTCAATATGCAGCCCATCTTTTATCATCTTACATCTGAACTGTGTTTAAAAACAACTAACATTCTCTTTATAATTCTTATGTTTACTGCGCTTGTTTTCTTTTTATAAAATCTAAATAAAAAGCTGGAAAAACATTTTAATATTTCATCATTATGCTGTTAGTTTTTTCTTGGCCTTGAGAACAGAGGACAATAAAAAATAATATCTCAGAAGTTTCCAAAAAATAACTTCCAACTTAGATTTCCTCATAATTTATTAGAAAGGCTCAGTACTACAAATACTGAAATAACCAGACACATCTCTTTGTAAAATGTTATAAAAAGATGGTATTTCATTTGTGGTCTTTTCTGTGTTGGTATTTTCGTACTCGTAGTCGTCATCTTCCACTTTATCCGGGATCGGGTCGCGGGGCAGCAGACTCAGTAGAGACAACCCAGACGTCCCTCTCCCCAGACACTTCTTCCAGCTCCTCCGGGGGGAGCCCAAGGGGTTCCCAGGCCAGCCGAGAGACATAGTCCCTCCAGCGTGTCCTGGGTCGTCCCCTTGGCCTCCTCCCAGTGGGACGTGCCTGGAACACCTCCCGAGGAAGGCGTCCAGGAGGCATCTGGTATAGATGCCCGAGCCACCTCAACTGGCTCCTCTCGATGTGGAGGAGCAGCGGCTCTACTCCGAGCCCCTCCCGGATGGCCGAGCTCCTCACCCCTATCTCTAAGGGAGTGCCCGGCCACCCTACGGAGGAAGCTCATTTCAGCGCTTGTATCCGGGATCTCGTTCTTTCGCTCATGACCTATAGTTTATGGCCATAGGTGAGGGTAGGAACGTAGACCGACCGGTAAATCTCTTCACCACAACGGACCGGCACAGTGCCCCCATTACTGCGGCAGCCACACCGATCCGTCTGTCGATCTCCCGCTTCATTCTTCCCTCACTCGTGAACAAGACCCCGAGATACTTGAACTCCTCCACTTGAGGCAGGAACTCTCCTCCAACCTGAAGAGGACAAGCCACCCTTTTCCGGTCAAGTACACATGGCCTCTGACTTGGAGGAGCTGATCTTCATCCCAGCCGCTTCACACTCGGCTGCGAACCGCCCCAGCGCATGCTGTAGGTCTTGGCTAGAGGGGGCCAGTGAGACCACGTCATCTGCAAAAAGAAAAGACGGAATACACTGGTCCCCAAACCAGACCCCCTCCGGCCCTTGGCTGCGTCTAGAAATCCTGTCCATAAAAGTTATGAACAGGACTGCGGGGCCACGGGGAGAGGCGGCGGGCTGGGGTGGGTTTGCTTCTTGCCCCCCAGCTCAGCCATCTCGTGTTGGGGTTTACCCCAGTGGATGAGAGGGTCGCATCCCTGCACCTTCGTGTTGGGGATAGGTCTCAAACTGTCGTTTCGGCCTACGGGCCGAGCGGTAGTGCGAAGTACCCGGCCTTCTTGGTGTCCCTGTCGGGGGTGCTGGATAGTGCCTGTAGAAATAAATAGTCTGCTGCCCCTCCCGGGGACTCCATTATTCTGCTGGGGGACTTCAACGCCCATGTGGGAAACGACAGTGACACCTAGAGAGGTGTGATCGGGAGGAACGGCCTCCCCGATCTGAATCCGAGTGGTGTTTCGTTATTGGACTTCTGTGCTAGTCATGGATTGTCCATAATGAACACCATGTTCAAACATAAGGGTGTCCACCAGTGCACTTGGCACCAGGACACCCTAGGCAGGAGGTCAATGATCGACTTTGTTGTCGTATCATCAGACCTTCAGCCGCATGTTTTGGACACTCGGGTGAAGAGAGGGGCTGAGCTGTCCACTGATCACCACCTGGTGGTGAATTGGATCCGCTGGAGGAGGAGAAAGCCGGACAGACTTGGCAGGCCAAAGCGCATAGTGAGGGTCTGCTGGGAACGTCTGGCGGAGCCCTCGGCCAGGGATGTATTCAACTCCCACCTCCGGGAGAGCTTTGACCAGATTCCGGGGGATGTTGGAGACAGAGTCCAAGTGGACCATGTTCTCCACATCTATTGTCGATGCTGCTGCCCATAGCTGCGGCCGTAAGGTCTGCGGTGCCTGTCGTGGCGGCAATCCCAGAACCCAGTGGTGGACACCGGCAGTAAGGGATGCTGTCAAGCTGAAGAAGGAGTCCTATCGGCTGTGGTTGGCTTGTGGGACTCCTGAGACGGCTGACGGGTACCGTGAGGCCAAGCGTGCTGCGGCCCGGGCTGTGGCAGAGGCAAAAATTCAGGCCTGGGAGGAGTTCGGTGAGGCCATGGAGAAGGACTACCGGTTGGCCTCGAAGCGATTCTGGCAAACCGTCCGGCGCCTCAGGAGGGGGAAGCAGTGCTTCGCCAACACTGTTTATAGTGGGGGTGGGTGGCTACTGACCTCGACTGAGGACATTATCGGGCGGTGGAAGGAGTACTTCGAGGATCTCCTCAATCCTGCCATCACGCATTCCCTGGTGGAAACTGAGGCTGGGGACTCGGGGTTGGACTCTTTCATCACCCAGGCTGAAGTCACCGAGGTGGTTAAAAAGCTCCGCGGTGGCAGGGCTTCGGGGGTGGATGAGATCCACCCTGAGTACCTCAAATCTCTGGATGTTGTAGGGCTGTCATGGTTGACACGCCTCTTCAACATTGCATGGCGGTCAGGGGCAGTGCCTCTGGACTGGCAGACTGGATGGGTGACTGGAGGGTGTGTTCCAACTACAGGGGGATCACACTCCTCAGCCTCCCTGGTAAGGCCTACGCCAGGGTATTGGAGAGGAGAGTCTGGCCGATAGTCGAACCTCGGCTTCAGGAGGAGCAGTGTGGTTTTCGTCCCGGCCGTGGAACACTGGACCAGCTCTATACCCTCTACAGGGTACTCGAGGGCTCATGGGAGTTTGCCCAACGGGTCCACATGTGTTTTGTGGACCTGGAGAAAGCATTCGACTGTGTCCCTCGTGATGCCCTGTGGGGGGTGCTCCAGGAGTATGGAATCGGGGGCCCTTTATTAGGGGCCATCCGGTCCCTGTACGGTGCATGTTGGACTCTGGCAGGGCTGCCCTTTGTCACCGGTCCTGTTGGTATTTTGTAGTACAATATTCATAGGGGTAATTAATTAATTTGCAGGGACAACAACCTGGAGCTCGATGTTCTGGAGGTCAAAAGCAGATCATCAGCAAACATTCAGTAGAGAGTGGACAGCATTGAGCTCCTTGGAGTGCAGCTCTGTGATGACCTCACCTGGTCAAATGATCATTAAACGGGCCCAAGAGACACTGTGCTATCTGAGGAAACTAAGGGAAACTTCACTCCCTACTAGAATATCCACAATAATCTGCTGTGGTGGAGTGTCGAGGCACAAAATCTCTGTGTGGTGCTGCAGCTACAAGATCATGTCAAGAGGGCCCTGCAGAGGATGGTGAGAGGATCTGAAAGGGACACTGCAGTGTCACTGTCTTCTGTCCAGGATCTGTTTCAGAACTGTTGCAGGATTCCTTACATCCAGTCTATGAACCTTTTTGTTAGATTTTTGTGTGGATAAGTAATGTGCATATTCTGTTTTTGAACATGATGATTTCATGGCCCTTAACCCTCGACTGCAAACAGGTCAGACATAACAGCTTTAGGCAAATGCCTCACACCCTCTTCTTTGGTTTTGATGTATTTCAGAGATGTGGCATGGTTTCTATAACTTCCCATATTTAACAAGGAACGTCAAGTCCATTTCATGTCTTTAAAGCTGAACTTTGATGAGTACCTGACTAAAAACTTCCAGTACTTTGCATGAGTAAAATAAGCCTGTGTGAGTAGAGCATCAAAACAGGCTCTAGCCCAGGGGCCCACTGTCAGCGGTCCTTGGTAAAACATGAAAACCAGAAGTTGATCAAATGTAAAGGTGATACACTATTGCACGTATTTTTATATGTATATTAACAGTTTTGGCTTATCTATTTAATAATTTTAATACAAATCTTTTACTCGATTCCAGATATGTGGCCACAGCTGAATTAATGTTTGTCTAAGAATATAAGGTTACAGCTGACTGCGGTCTATAACATCAGCTTTCCATTAATATGGTGTTTCCTAATGTGATTGGATGAGTCTCAGCTCAGTCTGCGGCTCTGTGCAGCGATTGGTTTAACGCTCAGTTGTGCGCATGCGCTTATAGTATCGAGTTGGCTGTCAGCGCGAGAGACAAAGTAGTTTCCTCCTTAGCCTTTTATTCCAGCACATTAAATCACAGCCTTTACCTACCGGCCTCTGTGTCACTCCGCGGATGTTTTGTTGACTTTGTCCTCCTTCGTATCTCTACCTGTGAACCATGCCGCGCGGGGGTGAGTATTTTAATCACAGTTCACCTCTTGTTGCCTTAAGTTGAATGAAATCCGTTCAGCTCGCACATGTTTAGCTGTTAGCATGCTAAGTGGCTAACAGAGCTTCAGAAAAGCAGTGCCCAGATATTATTTAAGATAGAAATATAATTATGGTAGCGATAAAAAATGTCCCAACATTTATTTGCCGACGAAGTCAACAGTTTGTATAGTATATTTTATAGTAATTAGTATTAGCAAGTGTGCATTTGACAGTGTTAGCCCACATGAATTTGGTGGCCCCTAGTGGACGAACGGTGGTATTACATGATAAACACAGATGTTAGGAGAACTTGTCTCGACGTCGGTCAGCCTGAACATGTAAGATGGACGGAGTTTGCTCCCTTTGTGAAGGTCCTTGCTGTGAGACATATCTGCTCCTGTTCCAAGCTCAGATCAAACCCAGAGAGAGTTTTATTTATTTATATAGAGCCAAAAATAGCACAATATAACTTGAGGACATTTAGCATAAAATAATGCAATTACTTTAGTTTTTATTTCAGTTCAAATAGTAATTGTTAGTAAATTTGATCCATAACGGTCATTATTATTAGTGGACGTCAAGAAGTGTCTGATTGAAGACACTGATGTTGGGTTACAGTTAACGATGAAGATGCTCAGGGTTCTCATAATGTTCTTCATTTTATGAAACATTATTCTTCACACTTGGTTCTAGAAGCTCCAGAACAGAGCCAGGTAGCCCACTTTGTGTTTAACTCACTGGAGCTGCTACCCCAGCAGAGCATAGCAGATGAAGCTACACACAAGAGACGTGAAGATGATCTGGACCATCTTGTGGCACCTCTGGAAGAGCAACCATCTGCTTTGACCAACTGGGGGTGGAAAGGGCAGGAAGGAGACTTATGCTCCTCTTGGATCATAACTTTAATGTTCTTTAAGCCTTACAATGAGCTGAGAGGTGTCCATGGTGAATACGTGGTTAGTTTTGAGCTGGCCGCTGATCTACCTCTGGAGGAGCGACTGAGCTGTAGAGACTGGGTTTATTGTGACTTAGTGATATGATACAAAACAAAGGGAGCAGGAGCCGGTCCGGTTGCAAACGGAGCCACCAGAGGATTGTCTAGAGTCCATCTATTCAGAGATACGTTGATCAGCCGACTGGTGCAGATGATGACATGTGGAGCATGGCACACAAAAAACTAGGTTCTATTTGCAACACTTTGAACGGTCTGCATGAAATGGCAACACAGATCTAACCCAGATATTTTTCTGAGGATTGGCAGGATTAGTGGTTGTGTGTTTATCCTGGAACGACGGTCTGAAAGGGGCAGCGGATAGACATCAGTGCTGTTAGAAACTGGGATCGGCCAAGTTAAAAAGAAACAAATGTATTTAGAGGCCTGGTTTACTTGTCCTTGTAAGCAGACAGGATCTGCCTCCTTGTTTGAAACGGTGAGCTTGTTCCTCAGGTGAGGAAACAGCCTTGAGATCAGGATTTATATTTAAGAAGAATAATTTAAAATAATAATTTAGATTCATCAGGAAATAAATGAAGAGAATGAAAGAATGGAGAAGTATCTGCATCACCTTAAGGCTTTTAGTACATTTCTTGAACAATCAGTCAATTAATCAGACTGATGTTTATATGTTAATGAAATCTTTTGTTCTTCTTTTCTGAGCTCACGTTTACAGTGTGTTTATCTCCTGTCTGATCGTCCTGCCCTGATCCTAAGTACCTTCATACACAATAACAACAGTCTAAAATTTCTGCACACCTCAAAATCTTGCAGGAAAAAAGGGCCACAAGGGGCGAGGGAAGCAGTTCAGCAACCCGGAGGAGATTGATCGACAGATGAGACTCCAGAGAGAGATGGTGAGTGGCAGAACTACAGCAGGAAGAGTTATCCTTTAAACCACGTCTACTGCAGTGGGGTTATTATGTCTGGTTTAACAGGAAGAAAGTGGTGGTGCAGAGAAGGAGAGCTCCTCAGAGTCCGAGGAGGAGAGCAGCAGTGATGAAGAGTCTGAGGTGAGTGAAGCCACGTGTATGTTACTGGGAAAGATCATTTCCTTGGAGCTCATTGTACATCATCAGGAAAATCAGTTAAAGTCCCTTACATGAAGAGAGACGTTGTAAAAGTTTGTTTTCACACCCAGTCTAAGAAGAGGAGTGGAGTGGAGGGTCTCATTGAAATTGAGAATCCAAACCGTGTTTCCCAGAAGGGGAAAAAGGTGACAGAAATAGACGTGAGTGCTCCCAGAGAGCTGTCCCGCAGAGAGAGGTGGGTGTCACACCTGAGAGGAATCTTCTTAGAAGGTGTTCTCCAGGATTACTGCTGAGTCTTCCTTCCTCTGCTCCTCAGGGAGGAGATAGAGAAGCAGAAATCAAAGGAACGTTACATGAAGCTCCATATGGAGGGGAAGACGGAGCAGGCCAGGGCGGACTTGGCCAGACTGGCCATCATCAAGAAACAGAGAGAAGAAGCTGCCAAGAAGAGAGAGGAACTCAGGAAAGGTAGGAATACACATGACAATTCCCTAATTTATCCTCTGAGGTCCATTTTGTGCTCCACATGTGTTCCTTAGACACAAAAAATGCTCTTTTAAGGTTTGCCATAAAAATATTTCATACCCTACATTCCAGATGTATTTGCCTGTCTACTTCTGCAAGTTCATGAACTTTTATGACATCCTATTCTCAATCTTTAAGGTCATTGTTGATGGACTCACCGTTGCCATAGCAACTTTAACTATTCTGTAAACATTTTCCACAATATTTAGGAGTTTGTTCATAGTTAGATGAGAAAACCAGAACCGCAGCCTCCACTAATTCATCCTAAAGGTGTTGAAGAAGGTCGAGGTCAGGACTCTGCAGGCCAATCAAGGTTCTCCACACCTGCAGCCATGGAGGTGACTGGAACACCAGAATTAACTGATTTGGTTGTGTGACCCGATACTTCTGGGTCGTACCACGTCGTCTTATGAATGGCTTTATTAGCTACATGGCAAATATTCATATACATAGTCAGTTTTACTCTGAACTGTGGGGCAGCAAGAAGGTCCTTGGTTCAAATCCCGACCTGGGTCTTTTTCATGTTCTCCTCATGCACACATGGATTCCCTCCAGCCATCTCCCCCAGTCCAGAAACATGACTGTTGGGTTAATTGTTTACTCAATATTTGCCTTAGTTATGTGTGTGTGTGTGTGTGTGTTCCTGTCTTGGCATCACAGTGAGAACCAATTTTCCGATTTCACCATCAAATTGAGGACCGTTGGTACCAAAGTGAGGACATTTTGCTGGTCCTCACGACCTATTTTGCTAACGGTTAGGTTTAGGACTAAGGTGTGAATTGAGTTTAGGTTAAGGTTAGGGTTAGGCATGCACTGGTAATGGTTAGGTTTAGGGTTATTGTCAGGGTTAGGGCATAGAAAGGGTTGAAAATGACTGAAAATCAATGGAAGTCAATGGGAGTCAACACATGGTCCTCACTACATATAGCAAAACAAGAGTGTGTGTGTGTGTGTGTGTGCATGGTTGTTTGTCCCTATTTTTCAATCTGAGCCTGGACCGGTCCAAAAAAAGGTAGCAACACATCTAATTCTGATCAGTTTTTTTTATTTTGTGCAAAAATTGTTAAAGTCATAAATGTTTTTTTGTCCATCCCATAAGTGCAAACTGTAGATTTAAAGTACATAAAAAAATATCTACTAACAATAAACTAAAACATGAAAGTTTGAATAGATTTCATCAAAAAGGGAAACAAACAAATGAAATTGGAATGAAAACTATTTTGTATGAAGCAAGAACGCAGAAGTGTTCAGTTTCAAAGTCACATTAAAGACTTAAAGGGAAACAAATAAAATTCCCCCAAAATATGCAGCTGGCCAAGTTTTATGTAATTTACATGGATTTGTGCTCAAATAAAATTCAGTGAACACAAAAGATTTTGAGGCCCCGTGCAGGTTAAAGATGTAATCCTAATAAAATCCATATGATGGTCTCATCTGATTAAATAAAGAGCAACCTGAAGTCTTGACTCTCTTTTCTCTTTCTCTGAAGCTGAAGAAGCCCAAGCCAAGCGTTAGTACCTCACCTGGAAGCCTCAACACACTCTTCAGTCTCAGGGGAATGGAGGGAGCAGGACCTGATCAGGGTTCCTTCTAAACTCCTGCCTCTCGCTTCAGATCAGAGGGATGTGGGACTTCTCTGACAGCCTGGACGGCAAAACCAGGTGATCATAGCTGGATGAAGAGGAATGCAACATTGGGACGGCCTCTGTGGGTCTCCTCTGAATACTGTGCAGGTTCAAGGGAGACCTGAGCTGGTGTACTTGGTGTTTCACAGCCTCTTCATTATTTCTCACCAGGGTTTTTACGTCTAAAGCTGCTAAAAGTTTAATTCCTTTGGATTCACAAATATTTCCCAGTACATCTAATAAAAGTTTACAGGACATTTTAAAGTGAGGATTTTTATGCTCTTGTTTGTTTTGCAAGTCAAGCCAATATTAGACAACAGAAAACTGTTACAGTAATAATAATCCAACCCTGCAGTTTGTTGTGTTCTAGGTTTAAATGTCATGCTATAAATTTGATATGCTGTTTAGATTTTTTTGAATAAAACGAATAATCTGGTTGTGTTTCATGAGGGTTTCATTGCTTCAAACTGGCCAGTAACATTTGCTTGTTACATAGCAACCACAAACTTCAGTGTATGTAAACTAGATTTTATGTGATAGAGCGACTCGTTAGCCTCATAGCAGAATTGCCTAGTCATTTTGAGGCTAATGAACGGAAGATGGCGCTTAATTGTGAAGTCGAAGAAAAACAGAGAAAAATCCTGAGGCAATTTTTTAACATTACAGACGTCTATTGTTCTCATCAAGATAACTCGAGCTCAGTCCGATTGGATGGAGACCATCTGTAGGACAGTCATTTTCAAGTTTTCTCACAGATTCTCCGTTGGATTCAGGTCTGGACTTTGACTAGGTCATTCTAACCCATGAATCTGCCATCTCATAGTATCTCTGGCTGTAAGTTCGGGCTGGTTGTCCTGCTGGAAGGTGAACCTTCACCCCCGTTTCAGGTGTTCTGCTGCATCTAACAGCTTTTCTTCCAGGGTTGCACAGAACACCTTGAGACATTTACTGGAGTATCTGGACCCATATAGAGTTGAGCAGAGAAAAAATTTCGCCAGATTAATTTACCCCTAATTAATCTGGCATCTCGACTCCTATGACTGAAGCCATTGGTGATAAATATGTATATTGTAATAACATGATAGTTTATTATACAAACATGAAAAGCTTTTGCCTTATAATGTGATTATCTTAATCTGATCTTTCGTCATGCAACCAGGACACAGTGCAGATTATCAGCATGAATACTGAAACAGTAAAGTTGGTAGGAGAAAAATCTTCCTCATAGCTGAAAAGTTAATGTACATTTAGTCGGTTCCACCACTAGACTGCAGCATCAGTCAGGCACCGGGGTTATCATCCGAACCTGGACCACCTACTTTTAAACCTCACGATAAATTGCTAATCCCTCCACCGGGTAAGCAGCACAATATTAATGAGAATTTAATTGATCATAGTCCAACAAAATGGAAAATTTGATGGAAGGCTGATCTCTGTAGGATCCAGAGGATCAACACATTTTAAATCAATGGATCAATTTCCTGTTTTGCTCATAGTCGTTTTCGGCCGCTAACATACCAAGATAAGTTCCTGAAAAAGGTGACAAGAAATGAAACTGCATGATTAACCGGGGGCTCACGTTGCTCAGCTGCTGAAGTTAAACTAAATCAAAGCACTGAAACGGACACTGCAAAGGAAAATGTGATCACTGCTTCAGCAAAGTTGCCCAAAAATCTGAGTCAATATGCAAATTGTAGAAGATTTGCTGCAGTAAAATCAAAAATTTTTTGAAAGTTAGGACCAAAATGTCACAATCAACACTGACACTGTTTCCTCTTTCAGACATCTCACATCCTTTTACCCCTGCAGCACATTTAAAATTTACAGAAGTGCAAAGCAACTACAGCTTGAGAGGAGCACCTTCACAAGCTGCAACATGGATCTACCTCTGCTCAGCTGCCCACACTGCTCAGCCCCACTGTGATTACGTGTGTCAGTGGGGTGTTCAGTCATGATGTGGATAGTGAGACGTTGACAAGGGGGAAAATAACTGTTCCTTTCGCTGCTGACGTTTCAGCTGTGCAACTTCCTCATTTGCTGAAACAAGAACAAAAACCGACGGCCCAAACACCCACAGAAACACACCACAGAGGCAGCGCTTACCTGCGTCTCCTGCTCCTGCTGGACTGACCCAGCTCTGGACCTTTGTTTTGGATCAGGATCATCTGAAGGGGACTGCGGAGGTCCGGTAGAGAACTGCCAGCATGCTGCGGCAGTCTCTGAGCATCCTGAAGCAGCTCGGCTCGGCAGCAAAGTAAGCCTTCAGGACCTGAAGCTGGTTCTTTCTCTCAGGTTTACACTAATTAAAGGGCTTTCTGGGTCTCAAGTGAACCCAAGAACGACAAGTTTCAGTTGTTTCATATAGATATAATCAATTTATGCAAAAATATTGACACCCCTTGAACGTTTTCATGTTTCGTCTTGTTACAAACGCAGACTTCAGATTATTTCATTGGGATTTTACGGAACAGACCAATGCATTGTAGTCTGGAAGTGGAAGGAAAATGATACATGATTTTTAAAGTTTTAACAAATGTGTGTAGAATCACCCCTGGCTGCTGGTGCAGCTGCAGGTCTTTGGGGTTTTTCTCTACCAGCTTTGAACATCTACAGACTCAATGTTTTGCCCATTCTTCTGTGCAAAATACCCCAGACTGCATGAAGAGCATTTGTAGAGTCACACATATTCTAATAATTTTAGGTCTGGACTTTGACTAGGCCATTCTAACACATGAATATGCTTTAAAATAAACCATCCATTGTATCTCTGGCTGTATGTTCAGGGTGGTTGTCCTGCTGGAAGGTGAACCTCCACCTCTGTGGTGTTGGGCCTGTTTATCACATACCAGGGATCATAGATCAGTTTTAATGGCTTGTGGCTATAAAGGAGAGTTCCTATGGCTTTCTTTCAGCAATATCTGTATTAGTGCATAACTAATAGTTCTCCTGTCATCCGATTCTCCCACCCGAGTGTTGGATTTCAGTACTTCCTCCAGTTACCATGTTCCTCTTGGCTGCTTCTCTGATTAACGCTCTCCTTGTCCAGCCTGTCAGTTCAGGTGGACCTCCATGTCTTGGTAGGTCTGCAGGTGGTCCACACTCTCTCCATGTTCAGATGATGGATTAAACAGAGCTCTGATAGATGTAGAACCAAACCCTACTTTAAACTGAACCAGAACTTTCTCCCCTTTCATTTAGAGATGTTAGCGTAAAGGGGGCTGAATGAAAACACACCCAAGACTTAAGATTTTTATTTGAAGATATTTTGAAATCCATGAACCTACCACACAGTTAAGCAGAATGTTTTGTTGCTACCAATAAAATGCTGTAATGTGTTTGCAAGGTGCCATATAAATCACCACATTAAAGGTAATTGTTGGATGTCAATAGGAAATGTTTCAGTTGCATTCGTGCAAGAAGCGCTTTGCAGAGGATATAATGGTAAATATATCTGGCTTTCTTTACCTCATTCTGTGAAATCTTGAGGTATTGTATAATTTATTTTGCATTTAAATCTGCTTCTTCAGAACATCATCTCTCCATATTTCTGTCTAGTCTTGGGTCACTTCTCTCCCAGTTATTGTCGTCCATCCACTGATCTCAGCATTTACTTCTAGAGGATTTGTTGGACATTTCAGTCGCATCTCGTTTTTTTAAACCTTGCTTTCACTCTTGCAGATCTGTTATGCCGTAACGCTGCTGCACGGCTCGGCTGCTGCTTCCTCTTCAATGTGACTTGTTTGGGTTTCAGGAAAAACCTCAGTTTGTATTTTTGATGTTGAAGAAAAGCGATTTCTAAATGATGGATTTGTGTCGACCACTCACACACACAGAAAGTTTTCATAGCTCATTGCAACACACAGGGTGTGTTTGCAGGCAACGCTGCCTCCTCCTCTGATGTTCTGGTTTAATAATAAACCTACGCTGCATGCATCTGCAGCAGAGAAATGTTTGCTCCTGCTGCAAAAGCTGCACCTCGCCTAGTTGTCAGTTATACACTGTGACCTTTGCTGCTCCTGCTAACACATTTCTGTTTAAACCTGAACATTCAATTTTCCTTTCATTTTGTTTAAACATATATTTGAACTCTGCCAGCATGATTGACACAGATATTAAAAATAAAGGAACTTGTCCCCAGCTCAGACATGTTGGGAGTTTCTCTGCTTTGCATTTTAAGACCTCAGATCCCTTTACTGGTGCTGAAGGTGCTGAAGCTTATCTGACCCCTTCAGGAACTGGGTAGGGCTTCCTTTAGCATGCAGCAAAGCTCACAGAGCTGAGAGAGGTTCCTCAATACCACCCTTTGGACCTTTACTTTCAGAAGTGGTGAAACACAGGTTATGAGGTGCTATTTAAGTAACATATTTCTGAGAATAGCCCAATAATGTTTTTTTTCTGTTTTAGCTCTTCAGTCTGCAGCAGCAGCCCACGCAGTCAGGTTTGGCTTGTCTGCATATTAGATGGTAAAAACAGTCCTTTACTTAACAGTCATGCATATATGAAATTTCAGAACAGAGAAGCTAAGAAGTGGAAAACACCTGCAGGCACATAGCGATTTTTCACAGCTATCCGACATTAAGCCAGACTAAACTTGCCCTGTTTTAGGTCAGTTAGAATAATCGAAGTTATTCCTTTGATGATGTCACAGCTTTTTACTGTTCTGATAGGTTGATTCATAGCATTAAAGTTCAATCAAACACTCTGCTTCCTTGTGTGAAATCATGGAAAAATCCAAAGAAATCACCGACGATATCAGGCAGAGAACTGTGGACCTCCACCAGTGTGGTTCACATGGTGCAAAATGTGTGAATCAATCCCAGAACAGAAGCTGAAGCTGGTAAATAGAGTCATTAACCACTCTGAAACAAATCCTGGACCCACATGGGCTGAGAGGCCACTCAGGGAGGAAGAAGTCTGTACCCTAAAAGCAGCATAAAATGCAGTCATGGACAAAGACCTTAATTTTTGGAGACATGTTCTGATGAAAGTGAAACTGAAGTGTTTGGCCACAGTCACCATCGTTAAACATGAGTACATCGGTTTGTGAGCTCCAGAGTGTTTTACAGTGAAAGGATGAGCTTGGCTATTAGCCAGTGATGTTGGTGGATTATTATGGGATGTTAATGGCACTTAACAACCTGTACATGTTAGCTGTAGCTTCATAATAATGACCACATGAATAGATATTCATCTGAACGCTGAATGAAATGACTTTGGATCATTAGGAACAAAATAAATGTAACTGACCTCCGACCTTCTCTCACTGCTAAGCTAGCTGCTACATTACAATGACACTTCCTGCTCGAAATATCAAAATAAAAGTACTTCCTGTTCTGTTCATTCAGAAGATTACCACTTTATTTACTTCCTACACATTGCCATGTTCATTATGTTGTAATTTATACCTTAAATTTGAACATGTTTAAAATGTTTCAGAATATAGAAAAATAATTTCTCAATATTAAAACTTCTGTAGCTCAGAGTGAGGAGGAGAAAACCCTCCAAAAGAGATTTAGTGCAACATCTAATGAAGGAGAGGACAACATGAAGACAGGGAACTTATTCATTACTAAGATAAAGAAGCAGAAATTCAGCATTAACAGATTTAATCTCTATTATTCTTCTTAGAGGATAAATGCCTGTTTGTATTTCTAATGGGCTAAATATTACATCTAAATAGTGTAAATCAGCCTCAAGCAGTTTCTTGCAAGCTGATGAAATGATAAAACAGTTCAAGATATGATGAATGTTGCAGTGGTGATTTGGACCTGAGGACCAACAGTTCAGGGTTGGATTCCTGACCTACAGCAATGCAGGGTTAAAGGTGACCTAGATGATGAGAAAATGTTTAATTTACTCACTAGAGACTTTAGAATTGAGTTGGACTTGGAAAAAAACAACTTGTGACCATCTTTGGCTTCAACAACTAATGTGTTTGGCCTTTGCTGCTCATTAAGCTCTTAGCCAAGAGAAACATGGTGAACAGGAGAGTCAGCATGACAGACGAGACTTGTGAATGGGGACTCGGTCCAACTAGATAGACCACACATCCTTGTAAAATAAGTGCAGCAAAAAGCTGTTTTCCTGCAACTGATGCTCAAACAGAATCCACTGTGTCCATTTGGATGAATCTGTCTAGAATCTGTCCATCTGGTCCCAAAGAAGTCATTGTGATCTTTGGCTTAAGACGACCTTCGGAGTTTTAGCATTTAATGCAGGTTTCATTAAACAGCTAAAAGTCTCGAATCCTTTCCAGGACTGCAACCCAGTCCTCATTTTTGTTTCAGTATCAGAACCGAAAATGACAAATCCAGGACTGAAAGCGTATACTATGCAAACCTTACCGGCGCATATCTGTTTATTAATTAATCATCTTGAAAAACGGAAGAATGAAAATCCTCAGAGAGTTTGCATCCTCTTGGTTTTCAGTCTCCTGGAACCTCTTTCAGAAACAACATGTCTGTCTCCTACGATAATCGTTCTTAGACCAGCAGAAAACCCTGGAGAAGAAAACGGCCACGGACCACTAATCTATCTATGATTGGCTGATCAAACCATCGATCAGAGGTCATGCTGCTGTTCACTTTAAAGCTGTTGACAAACTTCACCTAGTCTCTGTAGACAAGAATTTGTGATTGGCTTATTTTTTCCCCCTAACACCAAATTGCTGTAATACGCAGATCTTTGACAGAAAACTCTGAATCAAGCTCATTTTATCATCAGTGTTGTGTTAAAATTAGATTGTTTTTTTTAACTGTTAGTAGTTTATTATTGATACTTTCGTTTCTGGGACCCAAGGGTGTAGGAACGAGTTAAACATCGGGGGGGGGGGGACCAGTAAAACATGTTTTACTGGTCAAAAATGCCTCAAACCCTTGATGTCCCTGCATGGCATTATGACATTACATACGGTGATATACAGTATCTCGACCTACAAAAGATAAAAAGCAGCATCTTTTGATGCTTTTCTTATACATAAAGATTTTTAACTGATTTGCAGATGTGTTTAGGCTCATACAGTCAGATCTGTTAATAGTATAACCTGACCCTGACATTAAAAGTGCTGATTCATTTTAAGACCTCCAGCCCTGAACCATCCTCTACTTTTTCTGCTTGTGCTGCTGCATTGCTGCTCCTAAACATACAAAACAACTTCAGAGATGCATGTCTAAGGTACCGCTCCTGAGCATAAAGGTGGCCCATTTTAAAAGTAAATGGGGAATAAAATCCACCTCTCGGTTACCATGGAGTAGCATTTCACCATATAAATGTGCAGTTGTTCTAGTGCAGCTGATAACCTCATATTCTGACCCAAACCTTTATAGTACTGTGGAAATAATGAAAAAAATATCTTTAAAAAAATCATCCTGACAGTTCTCACCTGTTCTCCTTTCTGGATCTATTCGATCAATAATGTGATTTTTAAACCTTTCCTCACCCTGAAGCTGCCCCTGGCTCTATTAATATTTTTATCACTAATCATTTAACTCCTCACTCCAGCTTCCTCCGTCTCTCCACCGTTTATTGCTTTAACTGCCTCACTACTTCTGTACTATCATCCTCCTGATGGGACATTATTGCACATAATATCTAATATGTCAGACATGTTAAATAGCCTTAACCCTTGTGTGGTGTTCATATTGTTTTTACTCTCTGGGTTTTTACTTTCTGGGTCTGGTGGACCCGTTGCATTTGTGATTTTTAATGCCTCACAATCAAACACTTAATTAAAATCATGATATGAGTGGAAACAAATTTACAATTATTTACATTAATTGTATAATTTTTCCTTCCGTAAACAATGAAAATGGGTCCCACAGACCCGAACACCACACAAGGGTTAAGTGTTGACCTCGTGACGTGTTACCGTTACTCTCTGACGTCACTCTTTTGAAGAAAACAAAGTCCTGCTGTTGTTTAAGCCTTTTCTTTGGTGGCATTTTGCTGAAATAAGATGACAAACATTTTTTGGATGGTGCTGACGTTACTTGGGAAGCCTGACAAAGTTAGCAGTAATGGACGGGTGCTGCTCCCAGGATTAAGATGACTTAACTTAAAAGATTTGGCTTCTAAATATAAATGTAAACTAACAACAAGACGTTATAAAGCAGCTCTATTCATGACAACATTCCCTACAGACAGTTTTAGCTCATTCAGAGGTCTCTGATCAGCCTGATACCGCAGACTCCCGCATCTGCCCCACAACCCAAACACTCAGAGCAGCTGAGCCAGTGACGTAACGCTGCGATGCGCTTTCACAATAAAAGCATGTGAGGTAAAGATTTCAAAATGAGGTATTTTTCTCCTTCGCGGTATACTTTTTTGGGGGGACTATACTGGGACCACTTTGGGCTTCTCTGAAAACCCTGCAGCTCACCACTGCTTTGCTGCTATTGGTTTAGACCATTTTTTCCAGTATTTTCTAACCTTTAATTCCCTGTAGGTCACAAGATGCCACAGACCTTCTACACGAGGACCTGGTTCAGGTGAGAGATACGTATTTGGACTTTCTTTGATTTTTACTGTAACATTTCTCAATGTATTGAACCTACTTTGTTACTGGTTGTAACTATGTGTCCGATGTTGCATTAGTTACATCCAATACAACTTATAAATGCTTTATGCAACAAACTGCATTCAGGCTTGTAGCTCAATAGTTTCACTAAACACATCGAGAAAGCAGAAGGGTTTGCCTAGAAGTGTTTTGCGAAGGGGCTAAACACTCATTAATTTGGCTCAGGCACGAAGAAAACAAGCAGTGGCAGCTGAAGCTAATTATTGTGGCTAAGCTTGGATCCAGGAGGATCGTTTGGAGGCACCAGTTATTAATTCAATATTATCTGCACACATCAGCAGGCATTTTGTCATAAAAGAGGGCACATGAAAAGTAAAAACCGCTGTAACAGAAAACAGTTTCTTATCTGACAAACATTATGCTCACAAACAACACCCGCAGTCACCTTAGTTGGCTGATTACTCCCTGCTAGAGCTATCTCTCCTAGATGTAGCATGAACTTTCAGGTGTTCTCCTCCCACAGCTTCGAGTTCCCGTCTCTTAAATCGAAGATTCTGTTTAATTATCCTGGATGAAAAATTGTTTCTAACAGAGAGACTTCCAAAAATCTATTAAAATATATCCCTGTTTCCCAGTTCGGTTTGAATCAAGAGAACAATCCATGACCTATGAACAATATTCAGGCACTGCAGGTTTAGAAGACATCGTTCATATATGGTTCTCTCTTCCTCTTTTTAACAGAGATGTGGCAACAAATGGCCGTTTCTTTATCAGAAGGTGATTTTCTAATCTGCTTTGAAAAACAAGGGGAAGGCCAAATGGGATTTATTTAGGTTTCATACTTTTAATATTGCTGCACGGTGGCGCAGTTGGTAGCACTGTTGCCTTGCAGCAAGACGGTCCTGGGTTTGACTCCCGGCCGGGGGTCTTTCTGCATGGAGTTTGCATGTTCTCCCCGTGCATGGGTGGGTTCTCACCAGGTACTCCGGCTTCCTCCCACAGACCAAAGACATGCCTGTTACGTTAATTGGTCACTCTAAATTGCCCTTAGGTGTGTGAATGAGTGTGTGCATGGTTGTTTGTGTGTTGCCCTGCGATGGACTGGCGACCTGTCCAGGGTGGACCCCGCCTCCCTCCCGTAGACTGCTGGAGATAGGCACCAGCTCCCCTGTGACCCACTGTGGAAGAAGCTGTATAGAAAATGACTGACTGACTTTTAATATTTGTAGGTTTTATGTTCCTCTAACCATTTCTCAGCAGACATTAGAGTACTTCTCTGCCTGTAGTTTTCTCTTCAGTCACACTGCCAGTACTGCACTGTGTCTCTGGTTGAATGCAGGTGGAGCAGCGGGTGGAGCCAGCCAAGAAGGCGGCGCAGGTCCTCCATAAGAAGCTGCAGGCCTGCATGCAGAGTCCTCTAGGACTGGAGCCTGAAAAAAGAATGGTAGTCGCTATTTTTCACACTGTGTCCAAAAGTGTTTTCTGTAAAAAACTAAGGTGATGTATTCTTCTTTCTCTGCAGAAAAAACTTCCACTAATGCTGCTGTCGATCAGCATGGCAGAAAGCCTGAAGGACCTTGACGCGCAGTCCTCAATCAGGTGACGGGTTTGATCATTGGATCAGTGTCTCCTGTGACGCTCTCCAGCATGGAGGCGTTCAGGTTTTAGGTTCTGGCAGAGAAAGCAGAAGAATGTAGGATGACGTTTGCAACTAAAGTTCTCTTTGTGGGCTTTATTTCTAGGTTTAGGTTGGAATATATTAAACCAGAATGTCTCTGCAGACCTTCAGAGTAGATTATAATAATAAATATTAGATTTGTTTGATCTTTTACAGAATTAAAATATTTATGGTTAATTATCTACTGAGTTTCTGTTTCCTGTAGTTTTAAAATCTGCTTGTGTTTCAGGAGAGTTCTGGAGATGTGCTGTTTCATGGAGAAGAAGCTGGCTAACATGCTGGCCAAGTTTGAGATGATTGTGGAGAAGGAAGTTCTGGAGCCGCTCATTAAGCTTAGCGAGGTGATAAAAGTTCACGCTGCATGTTGTTAAACTGAAGTTCAGCTCATAGCGGTGATATGACTTCAGAGGTCTGGATCAGCTTCTATAGGATTATTGCTTCTCTTTTTTTGTGATATATTAAGGTCCAGAAGATGCCCAGTTTGGACCGGTTTGTTAGAAAATAGATAAAGAAAATATCAAATAGTCACAAATAGTCACAAAAGTAAAAATATTCACATGTTTTTGCAGTTTATACATAACTTCGTTGCATTTTCCATTAGGGTCCAGTAGGTTATCCTACCTTCGCTTCGTGATTGATTAGAAGCATGCAGGATTTAGTTGTTGAACGTTTTATAGTGTCGATTAAAAAATGCATTTTGTTACATTTCAATCAAAAACTTTACTGTAGGGAAAGTGAAAGGCAAAGATACAAGGTCATTATTTTTTTATTAAAATGTTCCCTTTTCACTCCCTTTAAGTTCCTTTAAGTGTCCCCTAATTAGTAAATAAGGTTCACCTTAAACAAGCAACACAGCACTGAAAATCTCCCCAAACACAACATCCTCATGGTAAAACATGGTGGTGGCAGCATCATGCTGTGGGGATGCTTTTCTTCAACAGGGCCAGGGAAGCTGGTCAGATTTAAAGGGGAGATGGATGGAGCTAAATCCAGGAAAAGCCTGGAAGAGCTGGGTGAGGTTCACCTTCCAGCAGGACAACCACCCTGAACATCCAGCCAGAGATACAATGAGATGGTTAGATGAAAGCAGATTCATGTGTTAGAATGGCCTAGTCAAAGTCCAGACCCAAATCCAGCTAAGAATCTGTGGCAAGACCTGAGAATGTCTGTTCTCAGATGCTCTCTATCAAATCTGGCTGAGCTTGAGCTGTTATGTCAAGAAGAATGGGCAAAGATTTTCAAAGCTAGTAGAGACACCCCCAAAAGACCTGTATTAAAAAGTGGTTCGACAAAGTATTGAGACAAGAGGTCTAAATGCAAAATAATGGCACACGTATGTCTTGGTTGGTTGGAGTTGGTATTTAAGATGAATTATTGATCCCTCCAGGAGGATTTACCTGAAATCCTGAAGAACAAGAAGCAGTTTGCAAAGCTCACTACCGATTGGAACAATGCACGAATCAGGTGAGTTGCACAGCCACATCTAGAAACATGGAGATGAAACCCCACACAGCGGTATCTGCAGGTTTGCTGGTGTTTTCACAGGAGCCAGACCAGCAGCGGGCCCCAGGCTAAGCAGGATGGACTCAGGGAGGAAGTAGAAGAAGCGTGGAGGAAGCTGGAGAGTATCAAGGTAGCAACGTTAACTTTTACAACAAACCTGAGCTGTTCCAGGGTTAACAATTTCTTTGTGAAATCTGTGCTGAGGTTGTGACCTCTGACTCTGTCTGTCTTCTGCCTCTATAGGACCAGTACTCTGCAGACCTGTATCACTTTGCAACTAAAGAAGATGACTATGCTAACTACTTCATCCGTGTGAGTTGCGGTTCAGTAATGGTGCCTTCACACAGAGCCATGATGGAATGAAGAACTCGTTTCTACTCACTTATTTCTCATTTAATAAACTGCAGCTTCTGGAACTGCAAGCAGAATATCACAAGAATTCACATGAGTTCCTGGACAGAAACATCAACGAGCTCAAAGAGAATAACAGTCAAAAAGGTGAACTTCTCTAGAGCTGATCTCCATCTGTCTGCTGCACAGATGCAGTCATATCCTGTGTGTTCTGACTCCCTGATTGGACTCTGCAGATCCAGCACTGAGCCTATCTAGCCAGAAGGTCTACGGGGAGCCCCTTGTCTCACATTTGACCCAGAGCAACAGAGAGATTGCAGCACCCATCCAGGAGTGTATTCACATGCTGCTGAGGACAGGCATGAGAGAGGAGGTGGGTGTACAGGACTTTATACAGAACCTTGCAGACGTTATCAGAACTTTTTCATACATTTAGTCAACAACCAAAACCTTCGATGTATTTCATGAGATTTTCTGAGACTGACCAACTCAAAGTGGGACATTACAGTGAAGTGGAAGTAAAAGGATTTTTAAAATCTGACAAGTAGAGCATGGATTTACTTTCAACCCGATTTACTCTGATACCCCTACTGTCCGTAGTCACCTAATCAGCAACCAGAACCGAGCTGTGTGGGATTTAATCTGGGTCTAACCGTAGATGTTCTGTTTCTGGCCTCAGAGATTCTTCAGAGAACATTAGAGAACAACTAGCATCATGAAGACCAAACAACCGAGCAGATAGGTCTTAGAGAAAGTTCTGGTTCAGGTTAAAGCAGGGTTAGGTTCTACAACAACATCCCAAGCTTTGAACATCTCCCAGAGCTCTGTTCAGTCCATCATCTGAACATGGAGAGAGGATGGACCACCTGCAGACCTACTAAGACATGGATGCCCATATCTTGGTAGGTCATGCAGATTGCCACAAGCCATGGAGGAGAAACAGCAAACAAGCAGTGTGAAAGAAAGTCCTCTGGTCAGAAAAGACCAAGACTGAACTTTTTGGCTTACAAAGTAATGACTCAGAGAGACTGAATATAAATGCCTGCCACACTTTTCAGATTTTAACTTGTAAAACATTTTAGATGCCTTGTATGCTTTTCCGTTCAGCTCACATCCCACACTGCTTGTGTTTTTCTGTCACATAAAACTTCAGTGAAATATATTAAAGTTAGTGATATTAAGGTGACAAAATGTGAAAAGGTTTCAGGAGGGATCAGTATTTTTAAGTCACTTTAAATGGATGAATTCAAGGAAATAAGACTAAAATGAATCAGTTTTTAATAAGGTGTTTTTAGCTGCCCCCTCCCTCTCCTGCTCTTGTTAAACGTTTTGCTTCACCCCGTCTCTGCGTAGGGTCTGTTTCGTCTAGCAGCAGCAGCCTCGGTGGTGAAGAGGCTGAAGACCTGCCTCAACCAAGGGACAGTGGACCACAGCGAGTTCAGCATGGACCCTCACGCCGTCGCAGGTGTGGGTCTATCTGCTTGTTTCTGCTATAGGCCACTCTTCCTCCTCCGTTCAACCATCATCACGTTCACAGCTCACATTAATAACTCAGTTCCTCTTTTATTTACTCCTTGTTGCAGTTTCCTGTAATTTACAATATGCTATGATATCCAATAGTGAGAAAAATATCTGTATTTTTGCTCTTAAAAAATGTAAATAGTATTAATTTATTAGGTCAACATCTGCACTGAATAAGAACATATAATATGTAATTAATACATTTCTTTGATTTTGTTTACAGGTGCATTGAAGTGTTACCTTCGAGAACTTCCAGAGCCCCTAATGACCTTTGAACTGTACAATGATTGGTTTATTGCTGCAGGGTGTGTATTGCATGCTAGCTGCATGAGTTCCTACATTTCTTGTCATGACTGTGTTCAGTTTTTTGAGTTTTCTTCCCCACCCTCACAGAGAAAAAGACCCAACAGCAAAGCTGGAGAGGTTCAGGGAGCTGCTGCAGAAACTGCCGCCTGAAAACTACAACAACCTCAGGTGTGTGCTCACTGCATCCATGACTGGAGTCTGTTTTACATTTCAAAATGGCTGCTGAGAGTAGGGTTTGATAAAGAAGTAATTAGTTTTCCAGCTAACAGCTTTAGTCAGGGTTGGACCAAGACAAAGAAGACTTCTACCATGTTAAAAAACTCCAATCTCAAATATGCTGCAGTAGTTCATCCAAACATGATTCAACAGAGCTTGACACCACAGCTGGTTGGTTCATGGTCTTCATCATGGACTTCCTCATCTGAATCATGTTCACCCCCTGGGCACATGTTAGGTATGTCCTCCCTGAGTAACCACCTGCCTAAACTAGGGCATTACTAAAACTAATCAAATAGCATCCACCAAACAAATTTACTTACATGTTCTTAAAAAGTTCATTTTCAACCAGGTAGATCACTGTTATGGGACAAGACCTTCTTCTATGTTAATATTCATGTGATGCAAAGGTGGAGGTGGTTTAAAGTTTTACACTGAAGCCTGGTAAAATCCATCCATCCATCCATCCATCCATCCATGCAGCTTTTCTCTTAGACCAGCTCTGACTGGTTGTCATTTGGGAATCAAATTTTTGCTTCATCATAGTGAAAATGACATTTCAGGTAAGAAATTTACTGGCCATAACCTCTCAAAAGAACCCCACACAAAATATCCAAAAAGAGCCTTTAAGGAAGAATTCAGCAGATAAACGTTCCAGTGAGATTTGTTTTTGGTTCAAATTCAACTGTACCAACACCAAAATTAAGATGATGAAATTGTTAATAAATATTATATGTATTTTGTGAAGTTTTTTGTGTTTCCTGAAAAACGTCATAAAATGACTTAGGCCATTATTTTTGGAAGGTGACGATATGATGACAGCGAAGCCAGTTTCTGCACAATTATAACATCTAGAAGACACACAAGCAACAAAAAGTGCAACAGTGAGCAAATATGATTTAGTTTGGAAAACTTTTACCTTTTAAGCATTAGCATGTTAGCACCGGGCTAAAGGTAGAATTTGAACATCCTTGACAACATCCATCTCAAATGTTCTGTGTAAAGTTTTACAAACAAATACAATGAGGTTTATAATCCGAAAATTAATGTTCATCTCACCCACACGATTTCTTCCCATGTAGAGCATCTCTTTATCTTCTCAGGCTTCCTGTGTCACCCTTTGTTCCCTCTTTGCCCGTCCAGGTACCTGGTTCAGTTCTTGTCTCTGCTGTCTGAGCAGCAGGCTGTAAATAAGATGACTCCCAGTAACATCGCCATCGTACTGGGGCCGAACCTGCTGTGGCCACGAGCTGAGGGGTGTGTAATGAACCTATGTGTCAAGATTATTATGGTGTCTGCCTTTAAACTATATTTCTTCGTTTTAGATCAACATCTTCTATATTCTGGGGTTGAATATTCTTGTTTGCCTCCTTGTAACGTCTAGGGAAGCTGCTCTGTTCGACATGGCTTCAGCATCTTCAGTCCAGGTGGTGACGGTCATTGAGCCTCTAATTCAGTACAGCTCCAGTCTCTTTCCAGAAGGTAACAGCAAATTCAATCACCTCCTTTAAAATAAATAATTCAGAGGCTTATTTGATTTAGCTTTAGGAGCAGATCAGGACGTTTTTGGGCAGGTTTCTAGATTTAATGTTTTTGTGGTACAAACAGAAAAACTGCAGAAAAATGCAATGCAACACATTAGCTGATGAGAAGTTCAGCCTTTTCCTTACCTGCCTGTGCTAATTTCCAAATGTATTCAAGCCAGAAACAGGTGCAGCTAAACAGCAGCTAGCATCATAATGTACATTGTAGAGATATTTTTTAATATGCTATTTCAAATATTTACTGATCATTTCCTCAAGTTTAATCTACTGCAAATTAAAGATAGTTAAAAGTAAAAATTTTGTGTTGCACATTTAAATTTAATTTAAAGAAAAGATATATAAAACCTCCTGTTGCTGCTGCACCCTTACTGTAAGCCAGTGCACCAGTTGCACTACAAACTCAAACCACAGCTAATACAAAGCTAAGCCACAGATTTAGCTGTGCAGCTTTCCTTTAGCATGCATGTGGGTTTTAAGACCTGATGCTGATGTTGGCACAGCACCTGTTTCAGAAAGACCCAGATGAGTTTCCTGCTGTTGTAACACATCTACATGACAAAAGCCAAATTTAATGTCTTATGAGGTCCAACTTTTGTCACCAGCTGTAAGCTTTGAGATACCTGATTTACCTGAAGTCCCAGATGTTCCAGCTCCTGCTGCCCAGTCTTTCTTCTCAGAGAGAGATAAACTGAGCAGAACAGTGTCCTCCTCTTCATCCATGTCCTCCTGCCCCTCCTATCACCTCCCTGTCTCCAAAACAAACAGGTACTGGACACACACACACACACACACACACACTCTTGTTTTGCTATATGTAGTGAGGACCATGTGTTGACTCCCATTGACTTCCATTCATTTTCAGTCATTTTCAACCCTTTCTATGCCCTAACCCTGACAATAACCCTAAACCTAACCATTACCAGTGCATGCCTAACCCTAACCTTAACCTAAACTCAATTCACACCTTAGTCCTAAACCTAACCGTTAGCAAAATAGGTCGTGAGAACCAGCAAAATGTCCTCACTTTGGTACAAATTGTCCTCAATTTGATGGTGAAATCGGGAAAATGGTTCTCACTGTGATGCCAAGACAGGAACACACACACACACACTCAAGTAGGAGTCTTATTCATTTGAAATGTTAAATTTTAACCGTTTGTATAATAAACAGATTAAGACGGGGTCCTGTTTGTTAGTTTGGGTTGTTAAGCCTGTCATCAGACAGGTGTTAATTTTTTTGTCATATTTTTATCATATCATTCAAACATTTAAAAATGTTCCAAAATAAATATTTAATTAGCAAGTTTGCAATGTGTGACTTAGAGAAAATCCAGAATAAATCTTAACTTGAGCACAAAATTCTGCTTGTATCAGCAAATATCAAGATGTTCCTCACCATGATGATGAATGTTCTGAGAGTATTTTTCTTCCGTCAGCACAACCTCTCAGGACAGTATCGGCTTCTTCCGGGCTAAATCCTGTTCTGTGAGCAGCCGCAGTGGTACCACCACATGGGGAAGCCCTACTCCTGAGACGGCAGCCAATGACAACGCAGCATCCAGTGGTTCACCCATGTCTGAGTCCAGCACAGTTCCCAGCACATCCTCCGGATCCGGCTCCACACCATACCAGATCCCGTCCCCTCCACCCAGATCGACAGTGCCGGCACCGAACCCAGGTGATCAGATGAGGAATCTCACCCAGAGGCAGAGCTTGGATCAGGTCCAACTGGAGCCGATTTTGGAGGCTCCCCCTGAATCTCCCAAGGCCGTGTTGACGATTGGATCACCATATAAACGTAAGTGAAGGTCGTTCTGAGCGGTCCAGCTGGGAGGCTTTATGGCCTGGTTCTTATGCAGCAACTACTAGAGACCTACTGACTCAGTAGCATTTTCATTTTCACTTTTATTAACCAGCTCCAGACACAAATAAATAAAGAACTGTTAAGTTCATGTTAAAAAGATGTAGAGAATCCACCTGATGGACCCATTATGTTTGTTTTCTTCTCAAACAGAGCATCAGAACTCACCTTTGGCCCATTACTTGCTAGCCTACATTACTTACTAGTCTGTAACCAAAATGAAGCTGTGGTTTGTTAAAGCAGTGTGAGAAGGAAAATAAAGAAAATACTGATCTTGTTTTAACAACCAGGAAGCACACAGGAAACAGGAAGTCTCTCACATCAGTGACAAAAATGTCATCAGATGACAGTCCACGGGCGAGAAAAGAGAGAAAGGTTTTTAGAAATATCAACTCAGGCCTCTGTGGTTCTGTCTGACCCGATCAACAGAATTATTATTTACCTGTCCCTAACATTTGACCCTTGAACTTTAACAAAGGGGATTAAGTTTCAATTAGTTAAGCAAGTATATGTATCATTATTTCTAAATTATGATACATTATTTAGAAAAACAAGCCCCAGTCATCACTCCTCCGCCCCCGTGCCAGAGCGCTGAGGCAGAGTGTTTGGTTTTTAGCAGATGCTCGGCTGGAAAAAGCAATACGGCCAAACCAGTTCAGTTTTATAAAGCATCTTCAGAAGGTCCTGAAGGTCTAATTATGAGACCTTCTCATGTTATGAACTTTTACAACCTTAAAATCAAAGAGTATGTCACTAAAAGGTCCAAACTGGGTGGCACCAGAGTACAACAGAACTTCGTCTGAGAGCTCATTTTTGTTTTTTCCTTCTTCTGTTTCCACACAGCAAAGAGAACCTTCAACCTAATCAAAACTAACCAAACCAGTGAGCAGATGGCGGTTCAGTTCTCCAAACCGAAAGCCCCAGAACCACCCAGGCCTCAGGCCCCTCTCCCTCCACCCACAGCTACTGCTGCTGCTGCTGCAGACGCCACACAGATGCCCAAGCCTGCACCACGTGCTCCACCAACTAACATCAAAAAGCCTCCACTGAAAAAGCCTGGAGTCAGAGCCCCGAACTGCCCTCCTCCACTTCCTCCACCCTCACAGCCAAAACAGCTTCCCTCTATGGCACAGTGAGGGTCTACCCCATTCTACCTGCTGCACGTACTTTCGCATTATTCAGTAAAATGTGCAGTTTTGACTTGAATTTTTATAGTTTAATAAACATTTTAGCTGTATATCCCTCACCTTTTTTCATTTATTTATTCAAATGTTCTTTATTTTTTACATCGTAATGGTCAGAGTCACTATAGACCACTGTTAAAAACCAAGATGCAGATGTAAAGGTTAGCAGATGCAACCTTCCAGCTTTATATTTCTGTGTTTGCCACCCTAAAAACAATGCAATTGAATGCAAATCTAATTAAAAATGTCTTTATTGTCCATTCATATAATCATTTTTTATAACTGATGCTGCATACGGGCGTGAATTGCACTATGCACTGCAGGTGCTCATACTGTAAAGTACATATTCATAGGTCAGGTAATATCTTCATGTACAGGTATTTAAAAAAACATAGAAAATCTTCTGTAAAAGGCAATACAGGACTCCATAATCAAAATAAAAGAAGGTGCACACTGCGTTTATATAAAAAGATCTGCAGCATTAAAGAATAATTACATGGTTCGGTGCCTTGGAGACACATTCATGACCTCAAACTGGGTTTTATGTGGAGTTCATGTGACTGGCCAACACAGGTTTGATCCTAATTATGAAGAGGAATGAAAGTGATGCATGTTCTTCAAAACGTTTAAACAGGAAACTCTAAAAAGTGTGGCATGCATGTGTATTCAACCTCCTTTCCTCTGACACTCCTAAATAAAATCGCTTTGGTTTGTGCTGGTCTGTCACATAAAATCCCAATAAAACACATTAAAGCTTGTTTGTAACGTGACTGGAGATGCTTCTGGAAACAGACGATGCTTCTCATGTTCCCTCAGTCCCTCAGTGTGATCATTCAGATCTAGGAAATTTAGGAGATTTCTGCACCATCTTAGACATTCCTGATCTGTCTTATTAACAGCTTCTGTTCCCTTTTTCTGTCCTGGCACTTTGCTCCTGAGTGAAAAGTCGAGTTCCTCTCTGTGTTCTCCTTGGTGATATAGACTCAGAACATGTCCCTGTTGCAGAAGAGGAAGTGTGAGGAGAAACAAGCGATTGCAACTTCCACATAAAGTCTTTTTCGCCCTGAAGGTGATCTCGGCTACTTTCTTTGGCGCACCTCGGATTTGCTTCTGTTCTTTCGGAGTCTCTTTTTCTTATTCGGATCCATTAAGCCATACTTGGAGCAGGTTGCATAGAAATGGAAAACTGATTATTATGAACACTGAGTCTGTGTTGCTGTTTGCAGAACAGGTCCTGCCAGCCATTAATGAAGGCTTAATTGGAATTACAGAGGAACGATTTACCCAATTAAAGGAAATTAATTTGTTTGATTTTTTTCCTGTCAGACTTTGATTTCATCCTCATCGTCCATGAAACTGTAGGATATTTTCTTCTTGGGCTGGGTCAGGATCTCTGAATCTCCAGCCTCCATCTTGTTCTGTCCCTTTGAGAGGCTGACGCCGTAGTGGCGTGCCAGCACATTTGTAGCACTCTGAAACCTCTCGGTCTCCATCCTTATCCCGACTCGCTCTGGATAACCCAACAACACATCTGGTACTTTCCCGTGACATTCTTCCTCACACTCAGCTTCATGTGAACTCTTCCCGCCCCCAAAGTCCTCCCTCAGCAAGGAATCCACGTAGGAAATAGTAGCAGAACCCATTTCCGACCCATCACTGGCAGGACCACATGCTGACTCCACCTCCTCTCCTTCCCATGTGGGAGCGGGCTCCTCTTGGCGGCCGTCGATCAGGCTGAACACCTCGCTCAGAAGGGACGGGCCAAGGTCGAAGGTGAAGGTGTCCAGGGAGGTGAGGGATGGGAGGGAGTCGGAGTACGCAGTGCGAGTGGTCCGTTTGGGTTCAGAGGTCACAACAGAGGCTGAACAAGTGGACAAGATGACATTGGATGGATCGGTCAGGGAGCCGCGGTGAATGTTGATGGAGCAGGAGGCAGGCGAGGAGATGGATGGCTGCTGGCGCTCCGAACGGGAGAGACGAGGCAGAGTGACAAATCCAGACTCTAGACCTGAAGAACAGACAAAGATCATCAGATCCAACAGAACATCTTTCATCTATTACCCCTACTGTCTGAAGTCACCTAATCAGTAACCAGAACCCATCTGAGTCTAACTGTAGATGTTCTGTTTCTGGCCTCAACGGTTCTTTAGAGAATATTAGAGAACAACCAGCATCATGAAGACCAAGGAACCCAGTAGACAGGTATGGGAGAACATTGTGGAGAATATTAAAGCAGGGTTAAGGTCTACAACAATATCCCAAGCTTTGGACATCTCCCAGAGCTCTGTTCAATCCATCATGGAGAGAGGGTGGACCATCTGGAGACCTACCAGGACATGGACGTCCACCTAACAAGGACAGCATTAATCAGAAAAGCTGCCAAGAGGCCCATGGTAACTCTGGGTGTCAGAATCTGTCCCCAGGAGAACTAGTATTTAGACACTAAACAAATCTGACTTTTATGGAAGAGTGGCAGGAAGAAAGTCATAAGAAGTCCTGTTTGCAATTTGCCACGGGCAATGTAGGGGATCGAAGAAGTTCTGATCAGATAAGTGCACTACTGAACTTTATGGATGTGTGTGCCAGAATCCCTACTCTTCACATCACCCAAAACATGGAAGATGAATGGAGCTAAATCCAGGAAAATCCTGGAAGAAAACCTGTTAGAGGCTGCAGAAGACCTGAGACTGGGTGGAGGTTCACCTTCCAGCAGGAGAACCACCCTGAACATACAGCCAGAGATACAAAGGATGGTTTAGATCAAAGCAGATTCACACGTTAGAATGGCCTAGTCAAAGTAAAGAATTTAATTCATCTGAGAATCTGTGATAAGGCTGGAAAACTGGTGTTCAGAGGTCTTCTCCATCCAATCTAAGTCAATTTGAACTATTTTACGAAGAAGAATGGGCAGAATGTCAGTCTGTAGATGTTCAAACCTGGTAGAGAGACTAACGTCTAACTTCATGTTTTCTCTCTGCTTCTTCTCTTCCTAGAAGCTACACCTGGCCTGACTCTGTGTTTAGGTGTGGTACCTTCCTGGAGGATGACATAAGCTGAGTTGTTGTTGCCAACAACTTAATGCTCACCCTCTACCGATGATCCACATGGCCCTGTCTTTCAGTGTTTAACCCTTTCTCTCTCCTAGACATAGCTACTGACTGAGCTTCTACTGTAACTAACTCTATGTGCTCTCTTTCAGACTCTAACCTTGAAAACTGGCTCAGAGTTTATCTGTTTCTTCTTTCTAGGTGAAACGACTAAAGGAGCTACATCCATTAACATTTACTTTTCCTTCCCATAGAAAGTACTCCTGGATCAGTGCTTCTTTGTTCTCTTTGTGTCTCTGCTCTGTTCTCTCTAACCCCCAGTCGGTTGTGGCAGATGGCCGCTCACACTGAGCCTGGTTCTGGTTCTGCTGGAGGTTTCTTCCTGTTAAAAGGGAGTTTTTCCTCTCCACTGTCGCTACATGCATGCTCAGTATGAGGGATTGCTGCAAAGTCAACGCCAGTGACTGTCCACTGTCTCTACATGCTCATCCAGGAGGAGTGAATGCTGCAAGTCACTGACTGGATGCAATCTGCTGGGTTTCCTTAGACAGAAAAACTTTTTATCCAATTTGAATAAATAACAGAATCTGACTGTTTGATAGTTCGGATTAATTGGAATGTATGAACCTGACTTGGAATCTGTCTATAGGGTTAGATTGAAGTTTGCTTTTTGTGAAGTACTTTGAGATGTCGTGTCGTTAATCAGCGCTATATAAATAAACTGAACTGAATTGAGGGAGAAAAGAACAACATCTTCATTCCATTTGTGGCTGAAGTATGCAAGCAACCAAGAAGGATGTTTTCCAGCATATTTTCAACCCAACAACACTTAGACAAAGACGGGTTCATCCCCGGGATAACACCCAAACAGAAGCTCAGTGGTCCAATGCAGCGAGGAATGTTCAGACATCTACACTGGAGCAACAGAACTGGAGCTACAACAACAGGTGACCCAAAACTGTAGAACCTACACAATGGGTCAAGAATCAGCAGTTAAATTACATCTTAAGGACAAGGGACACTTGTTTGAAGACAGCGATGTCCTCATTTTGGACAAGGAGGTTTGAGACAGGAGTGAAAGAAGCCATCCATGTTAAATATGAAAACCCAAAAGTAAACAGGTGGGCTCAGATTTCATCTTTCTAATACCTGCTCTGCAGCCCAGACTCGTCTCCACAGGCAGTTTTCCAGCAACTCACGCCTTGGGACATGAGACCAAACAACTCATATATGGTAAATGGTAAATGGCCTGAACTTGTATAGCGCTTTATCAAGTCCCTAGAAACCTACAATACACTACAATCAGCCATTCACCCATTCATCCACACATTTACACACTGACATCGTTAGGGACAGGCAACAATGACCCCAACATTGAGCTAATAGAGGAAAGCACCAGATTAAACTTTAAAAAATGTTTTTGGGATGGTTGAGGAGTGTATGCTGTACCCCGAGAGCTAGAAACTTTATTTTATTATTAAGCCAAAACCTTTAAATGTTTAGGTGTAATCACATCCTCATGATGTCACAGAATTACCCTAACATGCAGTTCCAGCAGGGGGCAGCATTTACCTTTAACTGGATCAAACCTGTATCAAACCTATCATGATGTGTTGCTTTGTCTGCTAGAACCCGGCCTGATTCCCCGACTCAATCGCCCCGAACACACACACACTCACACACACCATGTGAGGCCAAAATAGATTAGTTACCACTGCCGAATGCCAGCCCTACGGAGCCAAGAGCCATGAGGTTTCTGATTTCATCCAACAGAAACAGATTTCACAGATTCACACATTTTACCCAGAAACTGTGAAAGAAATAAGTGGTAAAAGCAGGTTGTGATGGATCAGGTAAGACAATCAAAAAGCATGTCCTGATTTAAATACTGGTCTGTAAATCTGGCACAAACATGCCAGGTAAACATCTTAGTGAGGCCGAGTGACTGTAAAAACGTCTGGGCCCCTGACCGTGTTATGGAGCCAACACAAACCTCATAATGGCTACCAGATTTTTTAGAGTTGGTTTGTCTGAACCTCAGTCAGTCTGAGCTAATATTTGGCACATGTAGACTCTCTAGTTGTGATTAAATTAATTCAGTCAAGATAACGACCTGGTTCGATTTAGCTCAAAGGAACTGGGGGTGAATCTGCAGCAGCCCTCATACCAACCCTGGGCTGAAATATTTCTCTTGGCCTTTACAGATCTGCGGCATCATGAGTTCATGAGCTATTTTTCTCTGACTGGGAAACTGCAGCCAAGAGATGATTTGCTTCATTTAGCAGAAAGCCTGGAAGCAGGGGAAAATCACCAGCTTGAGTCTTTCCAAGGCCCACAAGATCTGCTTTCCAACTCCTCTCACATGAAGATACTGTTCGTTGAAGTATTCACATCCTTTGAACTGTTTCACATGTTGCCACATTAAAATCGCATACTGCAATGTGCATTTTTGCCAATTAGTTTTTTATGTGAGAGACCAACACAAAGCCAGGTTTAGTTTTAAAAAGGTATGAAATTGAAGAAGACATCGCAAAAGTGATTAATCATATTTTTTGGTTCAGTTTCACTAGCCACACCCAGGACTGATTACTGCCCGACCAGAGGAGAAGAAATCGCATAAACAGAACCTGCCTGGGAACATGAAATAGGCTAAAATATCCCAGAAAGCAGCACATCATGTCCCGAGTTAAACAAATTCAAGAACAGATGAGAAACGAGGTCGTTGTCATCTATCAGTCTGGAAAGAGTTACCGACCGGTCTATTTCTAAACTTCAGGTCTCCAGAGAACCACAGAGAGAACCACCATCCACACATGGAGAAAACATGGAACTGTTGAGAACCACCCCAGGAGAGGCTGGTCTACCAAAATGACTCCAAGATCTCATCAACAACTCATCCAGGAGGTCCCAGAAGCACCCAGAACATCATCTAAAGCTCTGCAGACCTCACTGCCTCAGTTAAGGTCAGAGGTCATGACTCAACAATAAGAAAGACAAACTGGGCAAAAATTGCCTCCATGGGAAAGTTCCAAGGTCAGAACCACTGCTGACCCAAAAGAACACAGAGGCCGTCTCGTATTCACTGAAAATCATCTTGATAATCTCCAAGACTTTTGGGGAAATGTTCTTTGGACTGACGAGACAAAAGTGGGTGTTTTTGGAAGGTGTGTGTCCTGTTACATCTGGTGTCATACATGGTGGTGGTAGTGTGACGGTCTGGGACTGGTTTGCTGCTTTAGGATCCAGACGACTTACAACATTTCACAGAACCATTAATACTGCTCTCTAGCAGAAAGCCCTCCAGGAGAAAGTCCGACCACCTTGTGATTCTGTTTTTTGACCTTATGCGGGCCATTTTTGCCCTCCACTGTGGCTGAATTCAATCAATTCTGCAAAGCACAGTGGGTCCTCCACAGTGATCTATAATACTTGTTACCAGAAACACTTGATGTCAGCTGCTGCTGCAGAGGCAGGAACAACAGGTATTATGTTTAGGGTGTGATTACTTTTCACATTGGACCAGGCTTGTTTGCTTTAATGAATGAAATCATAACTTGAAAACTATTTTGTATTTACTCCAGTTATCTTTGATTAATATTAGTTTGATGACCTTCAGATGAAGAACAATGTTTTCAGTTCAACTTAAAATCTGCTCAGAGTTTTATTTGAACAGTTTAATGACTTGCAAACATCTAAGGATTACTAAACGCCCCATTTATCTTCACTGGAAAGTCCACATGACATCATCTGTTACTGCTCTGCTATTTTGGGATTAAGAAAGGAGCGCCACTAAATCCCAAAATTGTCCCAAACCCAAACTTTAGAAGTTTCCCCTTCAACTGAAACGGCAGCGCTGTAAAACGAGGCGAAGGGGCAAAGGTCAGACGGTAGAGGAACATGATGGGCAAGAAGGTACCGTCTGCAGAGCCACTGTGTGAAACTCAGTGAGGTCTGCTCAGTCATCTTGCAACAGATTTGTTCCAGAGGTCCTCATGAATCATCTTGGCTCATAATCAGCAGCGTGTGCACTGATTACTCAGAGACCCTGACAGAGCTGTCTGGTAAATGCTTCTCTTAACATCACACTCATGGCTCATGCAGTCTGTCTGGGTGTGTGTGGGGGATTTAGATATTTAAATGCAACATACTGCAGTTTTCATAGCTATAAAGTTTACAGATTGAAGCATGTCTTCATTTGTCCTGTCTTACCAGGGCTAAACTGCAGCTATCGTAACAAAAACAAGACATCTACTGCATTTTATTTATTCACATTATTTTTGTCCGACATTTAAAAGCTTTTCTGATCTTAAACATGTAAGTATGGGGAAAAGAAGACATTTTTAATGGGGTAAATACTTTTCACAGCACTGTAAAGCTATTATTTGATCCCTTATTTGTGTAAACATACCAGGCAAGCAGCATGGGGAAATGTTTCCTACTCACCGTAAGAGCTCCTCTGATCGTCTGGTGTGGAACTGGGGAAGAGCACTTTGGTGGTGGGACTCCCGTTGGGCATGTCCACGTCCAGCCTGGGGAGGGAGATGGCGTTCTTGATGATGGGAGACACGGCAGGAGGCGGAGGGGACAGATCCTTTGCTCCCTCTCTGGGTCGGTTGTCGGAGCCCCGCCTGATGTGCCGAAGCGTCCTGGAGAAGAACGCGCCGATCTTGTTGTCAGGTGAGGACACAGAATCGGTCTCTACGTTGCTCCCGTTGGCCGTGCCACCGTGGTTGCTCAAGAACGAGGTGTCCCCAAAGACATCGCCGCCACGTCCCACGTGCATGGTGTGGCGGAAGTCTCCCAGAGGAGGGCTGATCATGTCCACCGTGAGGTCACCTTTATGACGCCGCCTGCTGTGGGAGTGCGAGACCAGACCTTTAAGGCCTGACAACTTCTCCTGAAGATTCATGATCACAAAGCCTGAAATTTGTAATATTTACTAAATATCTCTTGAAAATCTTTCTGGGTTTGTCTGTAATCACAACTGAAGCCTAAGAAGAAGCTTCAGTTCTGCAGGGATCCAAAATTTGGGCCTGGAAAAAACTTACAAAGGCTTTTCCGAGATTCAAAGAAAGGTCCAAACTGTTCACCAGATTATTATCTCTGTTTCTTAGGTACAAGCCAAATTCTGTCCCAAGCTTTCTGGCCTGATGTTTTGCATCGCTGAACAAATGACAGAGGCAGAACTTGAGGAGAACACGGTGCAGTCGGGTTCCTGGATGCAGTCAATCCTATTGGAGAGTGGTCAGACTCCACAGATCGCTCCAGGCTTTGGGTTTGTCAACAGCAGCTCAGAAGCAGGTCCGTGTCCAGCTGGAAGGTTTCTGTGGTTGAACTATGGAGCCATCTATTGAGAGGAAAGACATCTGTGTTAAATATGGAGGCTCGGGTGTGATTTAATGTTATATTAATGCAAACATACAGCATTTACACTTGCTTTCCTCGCCTTGATGCTGCGAAGCGCTGCAATATGACCTGTTTTTCTCTATAAATCTGCCCCAGAAGTTTTTAGGATTCCACGTTCCAAGAGTCCGTTGGTGTGGAACCGGCTAAATTTAGATCACAGGCCCTCCTCTGTGGAGCGAACCAGAATCTGTTTCTCATCCACACAATGGGTGGACTTTCTGCTTCCATTGTTCCTGTTGTATCTGGCATGCATAAAGTTCACATTTCAGCAGAAGGACTTTGAGACGTTTAAACTGGCGGTCGACGCCTCATTCAACACAAACAGATTAGTTTAGAAAAGGGCAAAATGAGAAAGGAAAAAATAATGAAGTTTCCTGATAAGATAATTACTGCTGCTGCTTGGCTTTAATGTCAGATTACTGATGTATGAAGCCCCCAGAACAAAAATATCTGGAGAGAATAGATCCAAAAATCATTTTAATTTTGAGGTTTAGATGGATGAACTAATATGGTTGTAATGTAATAAAAATCCAGAGTGATTATTAACAGTAGTCCAGATAATTGAATGTATTTTTTCTCCTGGTTAAAGGTTATTCTTCTTTAACACTTAATTTTCATCAATAAAACATTAAAATGAATTCAGTTCAAATTTTGGTTTGATTCAAATTAGTTTTGTGGCTTTTCTCTGCTTCAGGATTTTGTTCCTCTGGATGTCTGTCACAAAGCCCTTTTAATTGGCTTTATATCAACGGTTATTAACTGACATCCCTTTTAGGAATGTTTTGATACCATGAAGAGGTTATCAATTCACCTCATTTCTCTTTAAACGCTTTTCACAGCAGCAGCTAAACGCCCACAGGCCTCCCACACATGCAAAGCTTTGTCTGGATTCATTAATGACCTGCTATGGGTCACGACATGGAGGATTGCATCAGGTCCAAGGCAGCCCATCTAATATGACGCTGACCGCAGTCCCGGGCCCTACGCTCCACTCCTCTTGGCTGCTGTTTTAGGAGGGGCGTCAGGGAGCAGAGAGGGAGGAAACATGCTGTATACCATCCCTGAGCAGAGCCATACTCAGGCTAAGAGGAACGCAGGGGACGGGTTTCCAGAGGTGTGATCTTCAGGCTGAAACATCATGAGGACCACAGAAGGTTTCCATAAACTTTACTGGATCAACTCTAACATAAACCTCCAATGTTGTTTATCTGAATATAATCCTATTAAAAACCTTCAACCGCAACCCAGCAGGAATAACTCCCTCTACTTCCGCCTGTGCATTTTAAATGAACAACCCATCCACTCTTCTTCTCTCCTCCTTCTCAGTTACACACAAGCATGGATATTTTTATTCAAAATGCCCTGAAATAATACAAATAATATTATAATATCAATTTTGCAAATGTAATGCTTTATTCCCAGAGGCAAGTTGTCTGTCTTTGTCTCAGATCAAAGAAAACTCGGGGACCGTTTGACAGCAGGGACCTGGACATACCCTGGATTATCCCCTAATTAATCCCCTCCGTCTCTCCCATAATCCCTGTGGACAGAACCTGGTGGCTACCACCTTGGTCCTCGCGGTCACTGTTTCATGGTTCTGTCAGGAAGGCCTGTTGTCAGTGTGCATAAAACAGGGACAATCCAACAGAAAGAGAAAATGACCTCTAAGCTTGGATTTTCAGACATAAAAATGAGTCAAAACTTTACTTAGTGTATCAACTTAGTGACAAAGAAGAAAAAAAAACTGCAAGGGAAACAGAATAATTCTCTCGGTCACTTTGAATGTGGGAAAAATGAAATACATTGTTAAGCATGGTGGTGGTGGAATGAGAGTGGGTTCTTTACTTCAAGAGAAACCAGCATATTGAACATATTAGATGAAGCAGGAGATCTTCCTCAGAAAACACGCCTTCACTCTGGGTTAACATCTAGTCAAAACTATGGGCAATGTTCTTCAAATTCAGTTAATGGGCATAAAATATAAAATACTCGATTATATACTGTATTAGGTCTACCATAAATAATTATAAGCCTGTGTATATGATTTAACTCTTGAAATCTGTATATTTTCGCTGTCTCAGGAAAAAGGAACAGAGAACATCACAAGAATAATATTCCATAAGAAATGCAGAAAAATTCAGACAAGAACATCTTCAGATATCTAGAACATTTGCTGCTTTGGTGCAAATTTGACCCAGACTAAAAGTGGAGTTTTAGGAGTCCAGTATCTGACCCAAAATCTAGGTCTACCAGGAAAGCGAAAATATCTGATAGTTCCTCATGTTCCTCAACGCTTGTGTGTTGAAAATGCTGAAATTCCAGACTAAACGACGTCAGGAAAGCCAAACTAAGACAAATATTTCAGATAAAGTATTTCAGTCATCTGAAGATCCAGAAGACAATGCTGTGGTCCTGTTTTTCCCTCGTCTCTCTCCAGAGACTCGGCCCAATGTTCCCGTGTCGTATGAGCAGTTTGATCTTCAGAGGTTTTGTTAGATGTAAACAAGAGTAACCACAGTGTGTGTTAAGCTGCTCTGAACACATTCCTGAGAAGAGCATCATTCGGTGGAGTCTGACTCTCGATTAAGACATCAGCACTGATTGAAACTGGGATCTTTCTGTAAACTCTTTCTCTCTATGCAATCCTTGGTTTCCTACACGTATCTCTGCTGGTTTTCCATCTATATCCCGGTTTTGCTTCAGTGAACTCCACATTAGATTCGAGAATTTAACGCAGGTCTTTCCTTCCCTCCACCACCTTTAAGGTCTGTTACTCACTAACCAGGTGAACAAACATACACGATAAGGCCCCGTTTTTCAGGGCCACCGCTTGACTTTCAATTACGTTTCTATTTTCACCATCACTCAGTCTGAATCCAAGAAAAACAGCGCTACACTTCCTTCTCATCCAAGAAAACACTCACATGCCTCCAAGAAATATCCAAACTCTCTGTACTGCGTTGTTTCCTGCGTCTGCTGGAGTCCTGATTTTCCTTCTTTGTTGCCTCTTAGTGTTTATGCTTCTGTCGAGTCCTTTCTATTCTTTCTCACTCTTTCTTGCTTGTTTCAGATTTAATGTTTTCAGTTCTCAGTCCTGTTAATGACAGTTTAGGGCCACGCATGGCGAACTGGTGGAATAGGTGGCCCAAACACAGACGCTGTTAGTCCTTAATGCAGCCGAGGTGCTCCACTCTTAACCTCTGGACCTTTGCTGCAGGTCTTACCTCCTTCTTTCTCTGCCCCTCTCCTGTCTGTCTATTGTGAGTAAAGGCCTCAACATCCTTAGAAATTAGAGAAAGTGTTATGATTTGAGGGTGTTTGAGTTTTTGTTTTGAGTTTGATTTCATTCTGATCTCTAGTTTGTGTTTTTGGGTCCTGCTTCTGCTTATCGTCTTCCAGGTGGTGCTTTCGTTCATTGTTTTGGTTTGGTTTCTTATTATTCTTGTATTCTGTTTTGAGTGCTTTTTAGCTTGTTTTCTGTTAAGATCTGAAAGATATTCCAAGTTATTGTCCTGGTATTCATGTTTAGTCCCAGCTATGTTTCTGTTTTCTTTCATGCCTCTGCTTGTAGTCAGCTTCATTCAGTCCACCTGCTCCATGCAATCAGTCCCCCCGTTTCACCTGCACCATGCTCCTTATACACACCTTTGTCCTGTTTGGACATCATTGAAACATTTACTGATCATAGCTCCCTGTTACCGATCAGTATTTTCTCTGTTCATGCCTGCCTGCCACCGCCTGCGAGTGAGTTTCTTTGGTTTAATTAAATTTTCCTCACTGCAACTCTGCCTGCTGTCTGCATTCTGGGATCTATAAAAAATTATGTTCAGAAGGTGGCCAACATGAATAACATGGAGGAACACCACCACTGCACCTCACCCTGGACACACCATCTCCACTGTGAAACATGGTGGTGGCAGCATCATGCTGAGTTGATGGGAAGATGGATGGAGCTAAATCCAGGACAATCCTGGAAGAAAACCTGCTAGAAGCTGCAGAAGACCTGAGACTGGGGTGAAGGTTCACCTCCCAGCAGGAGAACCACCCTGAACAAACAGCCATAGTATGGATGGTTTAAATCAAAGCAGATTCATGGGTTAGAATGGCCTAGTCAAAGTCCAGACCCAAATCCAACTGGGAATCTGTGGAGAGACCTGAAAGCAGATGTTCTTCATCCAATCTGACTGAGTTTATAGTCCATAGATGAGCAAAGATGTTAGACACAGTCCCCTTACAGCCTTAATAATAGTAAAAGATGACTCTACAATGTATTGGCTATGGAGGCTGACTAAAAAAGCACTCCACACTTTTCAGATTTATTTAGTAAAATGTTTACTTATCATGCAATGATTGAATAACTGTGTGAAAAAATATCAAACATTTGCTATCTCCAATCACATGGTGTCTGTTCAAAGATCTGTCTGCTTTCTGAGGGCAACCTCAATAAAATGTTCTATTAGGACACTTTCTAAACAATGGGTCTCAATGTGAAAAGTATAGTCTGAATCCTGTTTTTCTATTACATTGACTTTTTGTTGCTCACTACTAAAACATAGATAAAATCTTTTTAAATCTCCGTAACCATAACAATTTTAATCTGTCCAACACTGAAAAAGAACATCGAAACCTCCAGGGAACAGCATCAGACCAGGAAAGACGACTAAAATGTTCTGTTAATCCAGGATGTCTGGATAAATCCATGTGTTCACTAAAAACAACTGAGCTGCATGGATATCTAGACATCTGTTTTTCTGAGAATCTCCTGGTTGCACCTGAACCCAGAAATGCTGGGAATCTTTAGATGATAAGCAAGCAGTATTAAAAAGTCTCAATAGTTTACTATTAACTAGAGTAACCAGACATAAAAGGTCATTTATATTAGCAGATCATGTGCAGGGTGTGCAAGTCTCACTTTTCTCCACATAATCAGTACAAGAAATTATTGTGGCTAAAATGCAGGAGGATCATTTGAAGGGAGCAGCTCTGCTGACATCCTCAGACAGTTTCTTCTGACAGATGACACATAAGGAGTAAAAACTGCCTCAAAAGAAAGCAGTTTCTAACTTTATGCTCACAAACATCTGCAGTCTGTGGTCTGGTTGTTAACTGCCTGCTCGAGGTACCGATCCAACCCATGATCTCTGAAGCAAAAATGTTCACTCCAACCTTTTTCTGTGCAGTCAGTGAGCAGCCACACATTTGATCATGAAAAGGTATTTTTAAATGCTTTTAAAATGACTTATCTGCTTTAAAAACAAAATAAATTCCAATTATAATTCATATGTGTTAAATACTTTCTATATTTGTAAGTTTTATGTCTTTATTATATGATGTTTGCCCTTTAATCAACAGTTTTGGTGTCTTAAAATCTTTCAGGACCAAAATGTGCGCTTGAAGCTCTTAAAAACACGCTGCGGCCGTTAACGAGGGGGTTGGAGGTTGTTGACAGACGAGTGAACTGCAGCCATTTGCTGACAGCAGCCAGTGATGTCAAAGGTTTCCAAACATCACATTGTGTGTGCCGTGTGAAAACAAACACACCAGCCAGGTTCAGGAATGACCATTTTCACGTTGGCTGCGTCAGTGACACCTAAAGGTTACAGGAACCCCCCTCTCAGAGGGATGTTAGGACCTCAGGTAAAAAGGGGAAATAAAAATGGAAATGCCTGTACTTGTTTATGTCATCAAGTGTTTTCACAAGCACTGTGTCATTAGTGTAAATCATGTGTGGTTGTGGTACAGGAAACATATTACATATATGTGCTCACCATCTGCTTCGACATACAGGAGAGCATATTGGCGGTATCAAAGCATGTGCTCAAGTAGGATAGTGGAAGCTTACCCAGGGGAGGTTACCGTGGGAATGGCAGAGCCAGTTGAACATGAAAAGAACACAGATCCCCAGTAAGAAAGATTGGATCCATCCCTGCACGAATTATTGGATTTTATGAAGTAATCACTAAAGCAGGCTGGGTTTTTATTGATCTGTGGGCTGTTTTACATGGTGGTCTTAGCAGGGTCAGAGGGCTACTGCTCCAGAACCTATAACCGGTTCAACACACTGAAGCACGTTTGTTTCCATATTTAAAACACTTCAGTTTGCTTCGAGGAGACAGTAGCGTGTTCCACTGAATCATAGTAATGTTACTGACATGTAGTGGAGGAAAATGGATGGGTTATGTTACATAGGTTGTGTAATTACAAGGCAGGGTGATCACAACCAAAGCCCTGCTGAAATGTATTTTTTATTTCAAATGCAATGACATAAAGCTGCTGCTTCTGTCGGGTTAAACATGCTGCAGATCAGGTTGAGTTTAATGTTGTAGAGCGACGGTTTGATCATTAACAACATAATACTGTTTTATCTGAAACTAAACCTAATCTGTTGGCTTTGTCTTAACGGTGAAGGTCTAATAATTAATCCCAACATACCACGGCAGTGATATCTGCTCTTTTCACCTTGGATTCAAACATAAATCTCAGAAAGATCTTCTTAAAACAATATTCATGCAGCAATTATGAAATAATATGACAAAAACACACAAAATCCAATGTCAGCCCCTGAATGAGTCACACTTACTGCAGACAAAGCCTCTGAATGAGCAGTAAAGTTCATCTGAGTTCACATTTACCTAAAATGAGGCATAAAAGCTGACAAACGGCGCGGTCACATACCTGGATCAGACCGACCAAAACCAAGAAAATAAAACCAATCAGCGAGTCCAGCTTGGCTGTGATCCCCGCAGACAGGACAAGCGCTTCAGGTCCGGGTGGTCCGAGCGAGCTGCCGGAGCTATGGGTCTGTCCCGCTGGAGAACCCGGGTCTGCGGAGCGGCGCAGCGCGGAGGAAAGGGGCGGAGGATCACTCTTATCATTCAACACCACGAAGAACAGAAAACAGTCATTTTTACAGCTTCACTGGACTAATAATATCCACCATTAACTAGTTAAAATAAGCCAGTTTCCTTCTTTTCAATGTAAAAGTGGCTTTTTGTCAGTTTGTCAAGATCTCAGCAGACTTCATCAGATGAAGGTCTGCTGACCTTCAGAACAGTGAAATAGTTATGAAATCTTATACAGTCATGTGGAGGAATTAGGACACCTTATGGATCCTGTTTTTGTCTGCACTGTTTGGACAAACAGATATTTACTCTCAAAAGTAGTTTAAATGAACAATAAAAACTGAAGAAAATAACTAAATAAATAAATTCTGTTAAATGTAATAAAAATGGCAATTTCTGGGGAGGAATAAATTAGGACCCGTTCACATTTATTCTCAGTTAAAACAGTTGAAACGTATCACATCAGGTGGACATGATGGGAACATCACCTGAGACAGTTTGGTGCTCCTGACTGTTGAAGTGAAAGTGAACATCATGGTGAGATCCAAAGATCTGTCTGGTGCCTTCAGAGAGAAGATTGGAGCACCTTCTGAGTCTGGTCAGGGTTTCAAAGAAGTCTCAGAAGGATCTGAAATCTGTTGTTCTGCTGTATAGAAAACCATCTACCTGTGTTCAGGTGGAGGCCATTTGGAAAATCTGCCAGCATACACAGTTATGACTGTGCAAGTTGACCCAGAGACCAGACCGCAAGTCCTGCTGCTGATGTTATGGAAGCGAACGCTTGTATCCTGAGAAGGATGAACCTTTGGTCATTAAGAAGAACACAAAGGTCAGACTGAAGTTTGTCAGAAAGAACGTAGAGAAAGACCCGAATATATGGTATAATGTTCCTTAGACAGACGAGACTATAGGTGAATAATTTAGACACTAGAACAGAGGGCCTGTTTGGGTCAGAACAAATACTGCTGTCCAGTAAAAAAAAAAAAAAAAAACTCATACCAGCTGTGGAGCATGGAGGTGGAAGTGTCATGGTCTGGGGATGTTTTACCACGGCAGGACCTGACCTGCTCACCCTCATAGAGTCCACCAGGAATCAGAGGAAGTTTGAAAAAATGTAATACCAACTGCTGAAATTAAAGCAGAATCACAACTGGACTCTGTAACAAGACGATCAAAAAACATACCAGTAGATCCACCAGGGACCAGCTGAGAATAAAGAACTGGAATGTCCTGGGTCTAGTCAAAGTCCACATGTTGATCTCATTGAGAAGATATGGGATGACATGAAACGGGCTGAACGTCCGAGTATGATAATAACCCCGAGTGAAAATATCACAGGTTTCCCGACCACTATCTACTAAATACATCAAATATCCAACGTTTTCAAACAGCTTGAGCAGAAATTAGTTTTCAAATAAACTTTCTTCCATAACAAGTAAAATATTAACTGTTTAATTGGTGGGTTCATCAATGCTGTAAAGGTCTGTTGCTCATGGTGTCACCTTCCATGTTTTCTAAACCAGATATGTACTTACAGACAAATTTGTTTTTCTTATAGGCCAGAGAAAGTATAGGGGTCTTCTTTCAGCCAGCTGACTAGCAGTCCAAAGCAACGGGTGGGGAAGGGCCAGTAAAAAGTATTCATTAAGACTCCTGACAGTCTTTATATAATTAACCCCGTTGGACACATGGTGCTGTGCAACATCTGTTTGTGGGCTTTTAGTGTTTGGATCTGTTTGTAATTGCTACTGGTACTTAACAACATAAAAATGAGCAAATCCCCCTGATTTTTCAGCCTACAACTGTCAATCCTTGCAGGTGTGACTTAATGCCGAGAGCCAAGGTCCAACTTCAAAAATAAATCCAAAACAGCACCAGCAAACCCCATTGGTTGGTCTAGATCCAAGGTTTGACTTCCAAGGTCACATTTATTCCAGAGGTGGGCTACTCCAACCCACGGTTGAAGGAACCTCCTTGAATTGCAGAACTGTTACTAACACTGGCTTTATTTAGCAAATAACTGCAAATCCTGTCATCACATTTTAAATGAATACACCATAGGCATGTTTACCCTTAGGCTGTTTTTACAAGAGTAGAATTTTATTGTAATTATTTATGAACTTTCATCAAAATAGCAAAAAACAAACATAAAAACCTCTCTGTTGCTTGTTGTTTTATGTCTAACATGAGTTTGGATTTAGTCTGGAGACTTACTTTAAAATGTGACACTAAGAGTTTGTGAGGGTTTGATTGTCCTGAGCTTCTTCTGAAAGTGGATGAGGAAGAATGGACACTGGTTGGTCAGTTTGGTACCACCTGGACCAGCTGGCTGAACCTGAGTTGAATCTGGAGTGAAAGCAGAGCAGCACTGCCAACACCTCCTGCTTCGGAGGAGTGTGGGCAAAGGTGGCAACAGCAGACCACACAGTCCAAATACAGGCCTGGTCTCCAACACAGATCCAGTTTGTTTGGGGCACTCTGGCCAGATTCATACCAATGCAAATTTCTTGTGCTTCACATTGAAGGACCACTAAGGAAACTGAGATCCAGAGTGTAGGAGGATCATTTTACTTAGTTACTCATATTAAGTTAGGACAGTTGATGCTAAAAGGAAATTGGAAATTGGATGTGATGACACATTTCAGTGGTTCATGCTTGGAACATGCAACTAAATCAGCCATGATGCTTGTTAACTCCAGGTGTGTGTCTATCAGAACATCACACCTAACCTCAAAATCAACTTTAAGGTTGGGGGGTTCGCTCTTTGGTCTCATAAGGAATGCATCTCCTTACACTGGGACTGGGACTGTCTGAACAGAATTTCATTTGGTCACTTCAGCATGAGGGATATAGCACATGGACCAAACCAGAACACCAAACACAGGCTTAGTTATCCTCTGATGCTTTTTAATTCTGTATATGCAGATTAGAGATGTGGATTAAGCAGTTTCTGTTCTTGTGATGAAGTTATTAAGACATGTTGTAAAGGGACAGAACCCTCTACTGGTAACTTATCACAAAGTGATCAAACATTGTTATATGACAGAAAGTAATGACTTAATGACCCATTAAAGTTCATTTTAGGAGCTACAGCAGTCCATCTAAGATACAGATGTTCAGAATGAGCTTTTAAAATTGGATGAGAGCTATTCTGTAGTCGTCAATGTTGGACATTTTCCCCGTTACCACTTGTGTCATTCCCAGGAAGCAGGTAGGTGCTGTAGCTAGCTCCCAGGCATACCTTTGAGGACCAGGATGGGGATTCTGTTCCTGCGGATTAGGTTGTTTTCCTGTAGGAGCGTGAAGCTATTTTCATCCCAAGTCCAGATTGTTCTTGTTTGTGGAACAAGAAGCATTCAGGGAGCAAATAATGTGTAGTTAGAGATGATGCATTCAACTGTATGTTCTTATTTAAATATCATTACTTTCAAGATTTGATGCACAAAACTGGTCTTCACTGTAATTAACGCCAAACCCAGCTCTGATCATTGCCAGACCTGTAGAATTAAGAACGGAGTTAACAGAACCACTCTGCCAACATGAAGTAGGCCAGAAGCTTTTAAAAAGCAACACATCAGGTCTCTGTAAACTCTGGCTGTTTTCTCTAAGGCCAGCTGACCATCTTCATTCGGGTCTCCTCTGCTTTCTGTTTGCTGGGTTTTTGCCTCTGCTTTTATTTATTTTTGTACAGTGTCAAAGCATTTGTCAATGTCACCCCCCTTCTTCCTCCCAAGCCTGTCTCTGCATCCCTCTTCTCTCTCTCCTGCACTCCAGCCCAACATAAACAACTTCTGTCCTGAAGCATGTCAGCTATTTGTTCAAAGGAGCTCTCAAGCTTTTGGAGGCTGTTCAGAACTGTGTCCCTGAAGGGAAGCAAGATTACAAATTTAGTGCTTTTCACAATCTCCTTCCCTCTGTTTCTAATTTTTCTTGGTCTAGGTTTGTATTTTATTTTCTTCACTGCTTTCTCACGACTCGATCATTTCTCACTTGAAACTTGGTAACACACTGATTTGTGAGTTTTGACACTTTGCCAACTTCAGATCTGACCTTTTGTTCCTTATGTTCTGGTCCGTTTGGCCACATGGAGCCTTTGGATTCCTTTCTTGTTTGCTGATTTGTGCTTGGTGTCAAAAACCTTCATCACTTCCTCGATTATCCCTCAGGCTGAGGAACCAATGTGAGAACACAAGTTAGGATTATTGTAGTCAGCCTGTGTCCTTTTTATTCACACGCACAGACTCACACAAGCTTCCAAACTTTCCCAATTTGGCATCTGCTTATCGCTGGCTGGCTTGGGAAAGCTTTTCTTAGAGTAATGACATAAAGTGTTTGTTTTCTTGATAGCAAGGACGCATAAAATTAGATCTTCATGTGAGTGATCAGGGATGGTTGATCCAGAAGGTTGGTAGGAGTTTAACACTTGGTGTATCGCATGTGACACATTTAATGGTTTGTTTCTTGACACAAATGCATTAACTCAATGGCCAGGCAATACTGTATAAGAGATCATCAACCTTCAGACACCTCACTCGCGTGGTTTCTTCGAGGACCTTCTTAAACTGCTCTGAAAGGAAATGTGCAGAGATGCTGTATCTCAGTGTGACCTTTCTTCTGTTATTGCCACAGTATTGCCACTGTGAGCTGAATCAGGAAAAACGTGAGAAACTGGAGGATTGAGGGAGGTTCCTGGTTTGTGACTCTAGGCCACAATGATCAGTAAAATCTGGCAGCACCGGAGAGTCCTACTGGTCCTCTTCCACTGTGAGATGGTGACCTACTAAAGTTAAATAAAATATAAAATCCATTAAAAATAGTTTTTTCTGTAGTCTGGTTTTATTTTTGGCTTAATTAGGTTTTATTCTCTGCATATCCGATTAATTAATTATTTTTCTTTATTATTAAGCCTTTCTCTCCTCTTCTGTGTCTTTTGATTTGATTTGTGGAGTCTTGACCATTTTAAGTACTGCTACATTTTATGGTTCTGGTTCTGTTAAGATGTTTTTTTCTCTTCCAGTGTGTTTATGTGCATTATAAAAAAAAACTACCGTCAGGTAAAATAAAGTAACCTTGAACTTTAACCTTGACATGCAGCCACTCCTAAATCATGACATCATGATTGCATACATGGAGATTTTTTAAAAGTCTGAATTTTTACCAAATAGTAAACATTTACTCATCTTTTTATCTCTCTACATGTTTTCTTTTCAGCGTTGTGTTTGTGAACATTTAATAGTGACGCTGAAATCCACAGGCTGACCCCATAACCAGAAAACACAGAGATATTTTACTTTAGTCTTTAAAAGTACACGCTGGCACCAGACACACATCTGTGTTTAAGTAATAAGTTGTTCATATAGTGAGATCTTCTCTCTATGACCTGCTCCTCAACACACAGGCAGGCAGCAGTTTTGTTTAGGCCACACTGAGGTTCCTCTGTGCCGACATGTGTCACTGTGTTGTTGTTGTGCTCATGGTGAGCAACTAATTTTATCTGTCTTGAAAGGGAACAAGGGAGAGCGGGGATCAGCTGGGGGCAAAGGCGGGAAGAGGAGCAGCAGATTTTCCCTTCCTGGACCCGCCAGACCCGCCAGACCCACCTACTGTTTTTTAAGCCAAATATTTTCCAATGAGATAACCTGAAAAGGTTTTGCAACAAATATCAAATTTTTATAATTTCATCTCCCTCAAAAACCACATTTCTACCTTTCACTAACATCAAAAGCAGCTTCCTACCTCATATGTAGGTGTGTGTGGACAGAGCAAGCCTTTAACATGCGTGTTAAACACCGGCGGTGATTTACTTTGTGTCTGTGAGTGTCTCAGTTATTATTCTGGCCTCAGACACTACGTCTGCGGCTGCTGTTTTTGGCAATTCCCTGTGGGTTGTGTCTGGAAGAGAGAAGAGTTGGTTAAATGATGGAGTCTGATTCATCAGTTGGAATGACAACATATCTCTCGATTAAAAGAATGAAAACGGATTTAAATTCATAACCTGAGAAATAAAACTAAAACAGGTTTTTATGAGCCACGACTGGGAATCAAAAGATATTTATTCAGTCATTTGTAGCATGACCATGAGGTTCTGGTCAGTCCGGTTTACTGGCCAATCAACCATAGTACCACCATTGTCTGTGGATTAGCTTTTGGTTCCTTCAGCGGTGTGGGCCTGTACCCAGTCCTGCTGGAAAATGAAATCAGCATCTCATAAAGTTTGTCAGCAGAAGGAAGTATGAAGTGCTCTAAAACTTAAAATAATTCACTCCATGTGTAACAAATGTACATAATAAGTGAGATTAACTTTCTGAAAAGAGGGACAGAAAATATTAAACTGTTTTGCAATACAACAGTTTTGCTTGTATTTTCTTTAAAGCACTTTGAATGATCTTGTCATTCAATGTCGCTGTAGAAAGTAACACTTCTTGTCTTCACACACAAGGAAAACACATGTCAAAGACAAGAAGCTGAACTTCTGAACTTTTTAAGTCCAGAAACGTAAAAACAGCTTCTTCTAGATCCAGAAACCTCAGGCACAATCATTTTAAAGTTGTAACAATTTCAGGTAATGATCAACAATCTGCTTAAATTATACATGATGCTTTGGAAAAGGTCCTCATTGAAATGATGCCAGCAGTAATATATAATTATGGACTGGTATCATGACTGGGCTAACACGTACAGCTTGTTTTGGCTAAATGTTACGATGTTTCCAGTAACTGATCCATAAAGACACAGAGGTTAAATTTAAAGAGGCTAACTGCTTTTAAAATGCGGGTCGAAGCATTAAACACCTTCTGAGATCATTCATACTATCTGTTGCCTGGCAACAGAGTTTACAACCAGTAAACTTTCCCACAATTTGTTATGTTACAACCACAAACCTCAACATCTTTTGTTATTTAAGGTGATCGATGAACACCAAGTCGTGCATAATTGTGAACTGGAACAAGAAATGATAAATAGTTTTATGAACATCCATTTTTAGTTACATTGCCACATTTTCTCTGGCAGATTTAGGTATGGGCTTTGAATAGGCCATTCCAACACATTAATCTGCTTTGATCTAAAAATCCCATTGTTTCCATTACTGTTCAGGCTCGTTCTCCTGCTGGAAGGTGAACCTCCACCCAGTCTCAGGTCTTCTGCAGCATCTAACAGGTTTTCTTCCAGGATTGTCCTGGATTTAGCTCCATCCATCTTCCATCATCTCTGACCAGCTTCCCTGTCCCTGCTGAAGAAGCATCCCCACAGCATGATGCTACTCGCAGCGTGTGTTCAGGCCAATGTTCAGTGTTTACAAACAGTTGAACTTTGGTTGCATCGAACCAGAACACCTACTTCTACATGGATGATATGTCTCCTACATGGCTTGTGGCAAAACAGGACTTCTTATGACTAGAATAATGAATGTCAGATTTGTAGAGTGCTCAACAAACAGTTGTAACCTCAAGAGAGACTTCCACCTGAGCTGTGGATGTCTGCAGCTCCTCCAGAGTTTCCATGAACCTTTTGGTTGCATCCGTGATTAATTCTCTCCTTACCCAAACTGTCAGTTTAGGTGGACCTCCATGTCTTGGTAGGTCTGCAGGTGTTCCATCCTCTCTCCATATTCAGATAAGCGGTTGATCAGAGCTCTGGGAAATGTTCAAAGTTTTGGGGTGTTGCTGTAGAACCTAACCCTGCTTTAAACTTCTCCAGAACGTTCTCCCTGACCTGTCTGCTGTGTTCCTTGGTCTTCATAATGCTGGTTGTTCTCAAATGTTCTCTAAAGAATCTCTGAGACAAGAAACAGAACATCTGCATTTAGACCCAGATTAAATGACACACAGCTGGACTCTGGTCACTGATTAGGGGGCATCTGAAGACCACTGATATCACTGGATTTCATGTAGGGGTATCAGAAAGTGGGTAAATAAAAATGCACACCACACTTTACAGATTTATCATTT